>CM057160.1:28270793-28291322 GCA_029962745.1 Echinometra lucunter | reverse complement strand
AGAGGAGAGAGAGAGATGGAGAAAGAGGAGAGAGAAAAATATTAAAATTGAGCAAATTTATTTGGTCATTGTATTTCTTAGCTTTCTTAAAATATCCTCTATCTTGCATAAATTGAGAGTTGGTGACTTTCTTGATATGATTATAATAGTTAATTAGTTTGTTGATTGAGATAAATGTAGCTGGTGAATAGCGGACATGCCAGCTGTAATCATTAAAGGAATTCATATTCAACAAAAAATTAGAAAATGAGTTGAATACAAGATAATAAATTGTATTCATGCGTGCCAGTGGCTGGGATTACATATATTCTGGAAAATGTCAGCAAAATGCTACATTTTAAGAATCTAACTATATATTTTAATTCCCTATTCAAAATGATACTGTATTCTACTTTTCTGATACATTCTTTTTCTCATCCTATTGCATTAGTGGTTTGAGAAAAGATTAAGAATATGATTGCCAGTTTATAACTGAGTTTCATTGTTCCTTTGTTCTTTATCTTTTATGTGCTGTTTACAATCATCCTATTTCCATCTTATAGGTAAGTCTATATTATCAGCTTATCACAATTTTATCACTCACAATCTATCTTATCAACATATAGGGAAGTGTATCTATCCTTTGTAGTAAGCTTTAGTGATATTAATTAGACTTAAATCCGTAATATTACAGACTTGTGAAAGACAGCAGTTTGTAATGAATCTTATTCAATTCAATTTATTCAGTTTCAATCATTCACTATATAAAAATCTCACAAGAATACAATCATGACAATACAAATAAACACGGGTAATCAATGATTTGGGACCCCTATATAGAGCACAGCTTGTTGTGAAAGGGGCCCCTTAACATAAGGAACCTATACAATTACAATTACAGTTACAAAATATAAAATATAAAACAACAATAAGATACAAAAACTAAGATGCATCAGAGATATCATATATATGCTTAATAGGCCTGTCCATATACCCATCTATCTGTAAGATAGGTGCAAATGTTAATTTAGAGAAATGCTACAGACAGTTGGTAATATGAATGTCCTCCACCAAATATTGCGTCATTTTGCTTCCCTCTATTTTACGCTTATTTGCACCTAAAATGACGCTTAGAGACCTTTTAATATTACAGTGATATTGTGGATATACCTGGTGGACATGAATATCATCTGCACGATATTTACGGCTTGTGCAGTGGAGCATAGAGTCTTGTCAACAGGTTTGTAGTTTGGAGTTCAGCTGAATGTGCATTGCACGCTGGGTAACCAGGATGCAATGCGGGACTTGAACTGAATACCGTAATGTTGCGAATACAAAATTTAATATGAAAGGGGGTGAAAGGGAGAATACCGTAATATTACCGTAATATGTCTTGGTCTAGTGGATACCTCCCGGACTGTAGATCACCAGGTTGGCGGTTCAAGTCCCGCCGTGATACCAGTTTCTTTTGGCTAGACATTAATGTACAATTGCCACTCTTGACTCAGGTGTAGTATTCACAAGCTATGTAGCTGATTCACAAGATATGCTTTTATAGGTTTCCACCACAATGCACCGAGCATTTGTTTATCTACTTATTCATACACTTATCATTATTTGTACTGATTTGATATTGATATGTATATATTTCATATCATTATAAATTGTTGATTCCATGATGATTTTGAGATGCAAAATGCAAAATCAATGTAAGAAATTAATTTGCTGTTATTATGGAAATAAATAAAATGAAAAAAAAAATAAATGGTTGCCCAGTAGGAAGAATTTCCTTGAAATACTAGGGTGCTGTAATGGCCACCTTGCTAAAGCGGGGATAATAACAAGTGGAGCGCCAGGGTGCCGTTGCATTAAAAACTTGCTATTATAGTAACTTTGCCATCAATGGTAACTACCATGGTAACGTTGCTCAACAGCCAATCAAAATCCAGTATTTCATGAAAGTTACCATTGATGGCAAAGTTACTATAATAGCAAGTTTTATACAACAGCATCCAGGAGTGTCAGTTCTGACAGACATAAGCACTATACAAGAACCCATTATTAGTAGTATTATTATTAGATATTACCATATTTTCTTTGATATGAATGTTCTCCAAGGGAAATTGCTTTCTGATGCACATGAGTAATATTGCAATATTGGGTAATATGAATGGGGCTATGGAAACATGATGTTTGAGCATTGTACTTTACAGATATAGGGCTTGAAAGAAATAAGATTTGAATTGGAATTGCATTTAGTTTTTCCCTACCATAATCTAAAAAAGATTTATTGAATTCTGAATTCAATTTTATTTCCTTTGAAGTATGATTATGACAGTTATTGTACATCCTTGTAAAGTGAAAATAATGATGCAGATAAAGCTGATAATATTTAATATTATATTTTGGATCAGATATGAATCCTTTAGTGATTGGCTAAAAGATTTTCACGTGATCATTTGTATTTTCAGCTATTTCAGAATGACGTCACTTTTATGACAACATTTTCCAAATAGTATATACTATTTGTGAAATGACGTCACAATAGGCGAAATCTGTGCACGAAATGAAATATTCAGTGGGCATACTATCGATAGTCTGTATATATTGATGGGGCATACCAGAGCTCGAGTGCACACCATGGGTAACTCTCGCGGTGTCACGGCTACTGCGTTTCTCAATTTCTGATCACTTTGCAGTTTATCCGTACAATGTTTAGTGTCATAAAGCATTCGATAAGACATAAATATGAAATAAAGAATATTGATTTGATCTGATTTGACTGATTTATTTAAACAAGGTAAAAGCCCAGTTTACCTACTTGGCTGATTTAAACTGGGGCCGTGTATAAAAAAATAAATGAAAATAGAATATGAATACATGTCAAACAATAATTACATGCAAAAAATATAAGAAAATAAAAATACATATAAATCTTGATCCAAAATATAAAACAAATATACTCTGCCATAATTTCGAGTTTCCGGTTAGAACTATGAGCCTCGGTGCCTCCAGTAGTACCATTCACTTCAGGGCTGCGCCCCTCAGTGAACAGTACTTTTTCGGAGTCACCTCTTGGCCATAGTTTTAACGAGAAACTCTCAAGGCAAAGTATATTTTAATAGTGTTCATCTGCCTCATTGGAATAACATGACATAATAAAGACATTTCAGTTATGAGTTAAAATGAAGTGATTTGAAAATAATTCTTAAAGAAAGGTGTGCATCTTTTAATTTTTATCTTATTACAGATTTAAAAAAAAAAGAAATTTGTTTGAACACCGTATATGATCTGTATTTGATTTATTTATGATCTTACTTTCTGTCCTTGTCATTTTGTTAATATGTTGAATTATTACCCCAATTGTTTCAGCAAGTCTTCTTATTGAAATGTATACTGCATGTTATACTTTTTAGAGTAAGGAATATTTTTGCCTATAGACTTGATGTTGATACTACTTGGCAGCCGCTCTCATTGTAGGCATATTTCCTGGCATACCCTCCCGAAAATCCTAGGGGAAAATGGTTTGGTCGTGTGGTCTTTTATCATTCATGTTTGAGTTATGTGATCTACCTCATTTTATGAATCAAAATTGTTATTGATGAGGGCAAATGTTGTGTTTGAAAATCAGTGCAGTTGGGCTTTCATGTCATCTTGGCTTAGCAAGGTGATCATATTTTGGTGTTGACCAATTCATCTTAATTTTCGTTCTTCTACCAATTTTCAAGACTCACATTCTTTAGCTGACTGTGGTTGTTTGTACATGTACCATGCAGCCTTTTAACCTATCCAGACTTCAAATATGTTTCTCTTCTCATGTAGCTACATGCTTGCTTGTAAAATTTTGTAGCTTGTACGGTGATATAAATTTAGAACTTTGCAGAGAGCCAAAGAAGCAGTTTGTAAAAGTTAGCAACCTTCTGACTAATCAACAGATAACTATTTTGTTTCTTGTATTGTCTTTCCCAGTCAGTCTTTTCCTCTTTAATTTGACTGATTTGAATACAGATACTAAATTAAAACCCCAAAGCTTACTCACGTTAGGTATGAGATTTGAGTGAGAGGATTTGTGGGTTACATATGCCAGAATCTGAAGGGCATACCTTACTTTTCAGGAGTATCTGCCCTTCTTGTTTTGAGCAGTACATTTTAAAATGGTTGCCGTTAACATGGGCTTACTCCTAGCCGAGTAATAACAGATAGATCATGAATGATTATATCTATCATAGGTAGGATCAATGTTAGATTAATTGAACATGATGCTGAGTGTATTATTCCAGGCTAGATTGAGAATGATCCCAGCTGTAGGCTGAATCAACACTCTACATAACACCCTTAGGCTGTGCTTACAAATGTCAACATGAAATGTTATTTTCAGTTCTGTGCCAAACGACCTCTAACCAAGCAATCTTACTTTGAAGGTCAAATATGTTACAGTCTGCATAGCATATCACAAAATTATTTACAGGAATACATGCATATCGTAATAGGTTTTTATCATATTCTTTTGAGAAACAGTCTTTATCACTCAGTTTATCAAGACAGTATTTTTTCTTGATGTATTCACACAAAGAAAGAGAACCTGCATTGGACATAATATTGATAACTGTTATATTTGATTTTTGCAAAATGCAGCATGTAAATTCTGTACAGAGAAACTATTTTGAGGTTTTAAATGTGGTTTAAATGTGTAGGCCACTTTTTTTTTTTGTAATGGTATTTTTGTTTCAAATCTACTTTTTAAATTTTTGTTTCAAATGAATACTGAGCGTTGATTTTATTTTTGTTTGGTAGCATTTTCAGCTCTTCTCCATGGTGGCCCTGAAGTACGCTCAACAATAGGTCATGTGTGACGTGAATTTCGCGGCCAACTTTGCGCCCCGGTCACCAAATTCGCGACCTGTGACGAGAACTTTGCGTCCCAGTCGCGAAATTCGCGACCCGTGATGCGAAGTTCAGGACCCAGGATGCGAAATCATGACCTGGGATGCAAAATTCATGACCCATCATGCGAAGTTCAGGACCCGGGATACAAAATTCATGACCTGGGATGCGAAATTCATGACCTGGGCTGCGAAATTCACGTTGCACATGACCTGTTGTCGAGTGTACTTCAGGGCTGCCATACGTACTTCTGTCTGGGTCAGATTTGAAGATTAGTCCAATCTTTAAAGTAAATGACTAACATTGTGAAAATTTAAAAAAATCTCTTTTGCTACTTGACAGTGGTATAAACACAAGAGTTAAATTTCAAAAATACCAGTCTGAAGTTTCAAAGTATAATATCGACGGAAAGTATTTTTAAATATTAAAAATGTAAACCATTGTTTGAAGAAAATATAATGGTCAGTTGCACAGACTGGACATAAGGAGGGTGCATGTGCACAGAGTTCACCTGAACAGTGTATGTGTGTGTATGCATATCATGTACATGTATAGTATGGTGGTGTGTGTATGTGTGTGTATGCATATCATGTATAGTACAGGGAGAGAGGTGCAGCCAACAGTTTTTTTTTAACTGGTTGAAAATTCCTCTAGTTATTTGTCTCATGAGACCAAAACTAATAAAATCGGCGTTTGCATCTTATTAACAGTTTTTCATTTCAAATTATGGTTGATTTCAGGGTTTCTGAGTACAGATACAAGTACTCATACACATGTTTCATCTTAGTTTGAGAATTTTTTGAATCAGCTGCTCACAAAGTTAGCTAATGCCTTTAAGTATCATGAATCTTTCTTATACATCTTTGCCATTGCGTTTATAGTCTTATTTCTTGCAATCTTTTAGAGGTATAATACCAGGATATACTGTAGCTTTTCAGTTCTGTGACATTGCAGTTGAATTTGTTTTGTTTATTCACTAAAAGTATGCATTATCTCAAAGAAAAAGTAAAATTTGAACATTTTCTTCCAAGGAAAGTGAGCTGTGTTGTCACTGAACCCATTGAGCATGAATTGATATCAGTATAACAGGTATTTTCCATACGATGTGATATCAGAGATGTCAAATTGACTTAATTCATAGTGATACAATTTTGCTATTAAATTTTGTGGTTGTTTATTTTTTATTGTGTGAACTTGCTATTATGTACAAGTTTGTTTATTGTTCCATCTTAAAGTCGTGAAGTAGGTCCTGATGGAGTGAAAGTGACATTGAGAATCCCTAACCTATCTCTAGCTACAATCCCTAGATCAGAGTACATAGGTCATAAACTGGATTCTAAAAATCCATTCCATATTATCATCTCAATTACAATCTATATCAAAGCTGACAATAACTTCCCTCTAGCATTTATGAAGGAATTCAGCACGTCAGGAGTGTTTCATCTTGGCAGGAAACGAGGGACATTGTTTGGAGGTGTACATGTAGGAAGTGGTTTAGGGTCAAAGTGGAAAAAAACATTTGATACATTAATTTCCTTGGCTATCTTGGCAAAACAAATTGTCATGTTATACAAGGCTAGAAGTTTATCCAAATTTAGGAAAGTCGTTCTTTATTGATTTTAATCCATTTTCTTCCATAAAAGTAGACTAGGTTGGTTGGTAACTCACAATTTTACTATTTTTATCAAATGAAGTAAACATTGCCCTTTGAATTTGCTAAAACAATGACTAGTCTGACATGGCAGCAATGAATAAGTGCAGGCATCGACCATCACTGTCTTATTCTCTGTCATTTTTGTCTGAACTGTGTTCCTATTCTCTTCTTCTCCTCTCTCTACCTCCCCTCTCTCATCTCTCTCTGTTTTTTTAAAATAATATATATAAACTCTCTATCTGTCTGTCTGTCTCTTTCTGTCTGTCTGTCTCTCTGTTTCTCTATTTGTCTCATTCTGTCTCACTCAATCTGTTTGGTTTTTTTTCTCTCTGACTCCATATGTCTCTATATATCTCTGTCTATCTGTCTCTATCTGTATATCTCTTTCTCTCTATTTGTTTCTATTTGTCTCTTTCTGTCTCTGTCACTCTCTGTCTGTCTCAAGCTCTTTCTGTCTGTCTCTCTGTCACTCTCTATCTTTCTCTTTCTCTCCATATGTCTCTTTCTATTGTCTGTATGTCTGTCTCTTTCTCCCTTTCTGTCTCATCAGTTTTCCTCCTAAACTCTGCATGGCCTTGTTGGTATGTAGCTCCAAGCAGAACTAAGCCTGCACATCTTTTATCAATTCAAACCTTCCACCCTTACTCTCTTCTTCTCATTATTTGTAGAATCCTGAAAATTAAAGTCATATTGAGGAACAAACAACTCTGCAAAGATGGATAGATCTTAGACTGGGATATTCAACAGTATTCTAAGGAGTAAATTTCCAGTAACTGAAGTAAAAGAATTCCTTATCAAGTGTTGGGAGCAATATAACTTTATTCATAAAATCATTCCCTGACCCTTGAGGCTAATATATGGAATCAAGAAACATCTGCTACATTTACTTTCAAGATATAATCCTAAGAAATGTGTGAATATCAGGGGTATAGATGCATGGTCAGACTTTATTTGTATTACTCTTTCTTTTCTTGTCATAAATATAAACTCAAGAAATTTCTCAGGAATTTGTGTCTGTGGGTCATTTTTTTTTCACTGTTCTAGTTTTAAAACCTAAAACAGAGGTCAATTTATGTCTTTTTTGTGGTCACCCAAAGTAGGACTGAGTGTTGCCTCTATATTGTTAGATATAGATGGTCTCATTTTATTCGTATTACTCTCTCTTTTCTTGTCATAAATATAAACTCAAGAAGTTTCTCAGGAATTTGTGTCATTGGGTCATTTTTTTTTCACTGTTCTAGTTTTAAAACCTAAAACAGAGGTCAGTTTATGTCTTTTTTGTGGTCACCCACAGTAGGACTGAGTGTTGCCTCTATATTGTTAGATATAGATGGTCTCATTTTATTCGTATTACTCTCTCTTTTCTTGTCATAAATATAAACTCAAGAAGTTTCTCAGGAATTTGTGTCATTGGGTCATACTTTTTTCACTGTTCTAGTTTTTTAAACCTAAAACAGTGGTCAGTTATGTCTATTTTGTGGCCATGCAAAGTAGTACCCGTGTTGCCTCTATATTATTTTAAGGTACAGAGTTCAAATATCTTCTTTTCCCGAGGACATGGCATGCATTCACCACTTCTATATCTGTGTTATGATTGTAACAGAAGGTGGACAGGTCAGTTTAAGACAGAAAATATCTCGTCTTATGAATAACATTCCATCAATTCCATCAGCCTATTATCATAGCAGGCACACAGTAATGACATACTTTGCTGCAAAACTTTCACTTAAATAGTGTGAATCAACAAAAGTGTGACATCATGTACCTTCTTGCAAACACATTCAAATAGAACTTTGCTGCAGTTAAGAAAACAGGGAAGGTGAAATACAAGCTGCACTCTAAATCAATAATGAGTTTATTCTCAGTTTGAATACATGACCAGCATTAAATGAGTATTTAAGTTTTATTTTTTCATAAACCAAACAAAAAGTGGGAGCTTCATACTTGTGAAAAAAGAAAAGTTAAGTAAATTTGCTTGTACATTTTGCATTAAAATGTATTGAACACTTTGAGCACTTTGAACACCCGGTTCAAACACAATGCATTGTGTTTATGATCGTGACTTTTGTATGTAAGTGTCTCCAAGGCAAAGCTCCTACCTATCTTAGCTCTCTCATTACTCCATACCATTCTGCTAGACCCTGCCTCCATGTAAGGTTAGATTGTACCATACTTCATTTGCCCAGAACAAACAGCAAACCTGGTGATGATACTTTCATGACTGCTGCTCCAGGACTGTAGAACGATCTACCATGCTGTGTCTGCATGTCCCCCTCACTAGATGTTTTTTTAGAAGAATCTGAAAATTATTCCTTTCAATGCCAATCTTTAACTTTCTTTTTTCAAATTTGTAAAGCGCTGTGGAACCAGTCATGTGTAAGAGCACTATATAAATGAACTAAATTTATGTATTGTATTGAAATTGTCCAATTGCAAAGTTTAAACTTTTATTCATACTAGAATCACAGATACTTCAGGTATTTTCCAAAATCATAACATAGTTGAAGAGGGTTTATCTTTGCCTAAGGCTGCTATAACATATGATTCTCATTAGTTAGGTATCCTTGATGGGTTTAAGATCAGCTTAGAATAACTGAATTCCCCATCTGGCTTCCCCTGCCATGTAAAGAATAACACATTTAAACTTGACATGGTATGCCGGATACTCATACCATCACATCTAAGACATTTCAAACTTGGAGTTGGAGGACCAGACACCAGGCAAGATTTATCTCTCACAGTCGCAGCATCAACTGACTGAGAATTTATGTTGTAGCTAAATGTTACCAAAGATTGATATGTTTTATTGATGAGGATTACAAGTTAGATGTGATTTCTATAATGCTGTTAATGGTTGAATCATTCATCTTATGAACATAACTGTCATTTATGTTTGTACTATCACCTAGATGAGCTCTGTGCTGTGGCTACAGATTTTATGAAGCCTTGTAACACGGTAGAGACATCATTACCTGGATTTTTGTGCTCTGAAATGCATCATTACTGCAGTGTGTTGAGATTCTGCTTTCTTTATTTGAGTCTCTCTTAAGACATTGAATCATCAAGTCATTGAAGCATTATATTCTAGAGACCTATCTGCCTGTTCAAACAAGTTAATTTTTGCATTTCATATGACTATTTGGATGTAAATCAGCCATTAAATGATCTGGAAAATAAACTTTGTATGGTTGACTTTCTCACATTGCCTGGAAATTTTTCACTGAAGAAAGGATATATTTTCACATTACTGCAGAGGTTTAAGGGACTGAAAGACTGGTGTGCAAAGCTAAGTGTTAAGAGTGATTTTTTTTTTACAGAGAAGACAGGAAAAGATTCAGAAGCAGTGAAGGAAGTTTGTTCATTGAAGATTTCATGTTTAGAAGAGGAATAATGTCTTCCATTATTATGAGAAAGGTAAGGTTTAGAGCATTTTAACAATGGTGTAATGTTGACCACTTCTGTACAGTGCATCCCCCAAAAAACTTTACACTTTTGAAATGGCTGCCAAATGAAAAAATACATGATTCTGGAAGAAAAGGTTTATATGTACGGAAAGCTCATGGACTCAACTTTCATATGAGACCAAAAAGGCTGAAAATAATTCATGCTTGGGTGAGCACTGCTCACTTTTGTAAAGGGTATGAAAATTAGGTTGCGCAGGAATTGCACCTTTCAATTTGTGAGAGGTGAGTCCATTGGAGGTTACAGAATTGAGGGTGATATGATGAATTCATGATCAGTTGCAATCAGTTTAGGTTTGCTGAGTGAATTTTATGGTTTATTAAATCAAAATTGTATGCATGAGTGAACGGGCACTGCATTCATTATTGTAGGACTGTACCTTTTTTCCTGGTAGACTCAGTGGTGTGTTCATCGGAGTCAGGATTGGGTGGAGGTACATGTTGCAGGGGAGGTGAGATAGGGTAAGACTTTGTTGGCTAGATGGGATAAGGGTCAAGAGGACAGTATGACCCCATTCCCCCCCCCCCCTCTCTCTCTCTCTCTCTTGCTTCCTGTGTGTTGGTGCATATCTTGACAATTCACATTCTTTGGTCTCCACTCCAAAATATCCAATCCACCTTCCCTTATCCCTCATGAAGAGAGCAAGATTGTGCATCGAAGGACGAGGTGGACATGTGGACCATTGAACTAGCAGACTTTGATTTTTAGTTTCCATTATCATTTATTTTCCCCCTTTTTTCCTCTTACAAGATGGATGAAACAGTTGTAAAATTATGAATGAAAATCAACTGAAAACAAAGACTGACATATTCATTATACCAATTTGCATTACACTGTACCGTTTTCCTTGTGCGAAACTCAACTGCTAAAATGACTGGTTGGTTGGATAAACTTTGATTGAGTGATTGACTGAGTTATCGATTAATTATGATTGATTTATTGAATAATTCATTGATTGAAACAGCTGAATGCTTGATTGATTGATTGATTGACTGATACATGGATTAGTTGATTGATACCTAAATTTTGCTTGTCTGACTTACGGTATTGATTGATTGACCGATAGAATGCAATTGACTTCAGGTGTCAATGGGTGATACCAGTCCCAGTCCAATTTTGGAAATGCAGGTAGAATTCGGGATAAGGGAATGTGGTCAGGATATTTTGGAGAGGAGACCAACGGATGTGAATTGTCAAGATATGCACAAGCACACCCAGGAAGAGAGAGAAAGAGAGAGAGAGAGAGAGAGAGGGGGGGGGGAGGGGAGGGGGGGGGGGAGCATGCATGTCCTCTTAACCCTTATCCCATCTACCCAACAAAGTCCTACCTAACAACTCACCTCCCCTACACCATGTACCATCACCCAATCCTGACTCCCATGAACACACCACTGAGTCTGCCAGGAAAAAAAGGTACAATCCTACAATAATGAATGCAGTGCCCGTTCACTCATGCATACAATTTTGATTTAATAAACCATAAAATTCACTCAGCAAACCTAAACTGATTGCAACTGATCATGAATTCATCATATCACCCTCAATTCTATAACCTCCAAAGGACTCACCTCTTACAAATTGAAAGGTGCAATTCCTGCACAACCTAATTTTCATACCCTTTACAAAAGTGAGCAGTGTTCACCCAAGCATGAATTATTTTCAGCCTTTTTGGTCTCATATGAAAGTTGAGTCCATGAGCTATCCGTACATATAAACCCTTTCTTCCAGAATCATGTATTTTTTCATTTGGCAGCCATTTCAAAAGTGTAAAGTTTTTTTTGGGACGCACTGTAGAGTGACATCTTTGGTTGAGTGAACTGACAGTCTTCTTGACCATTGGTTCAGGCTTTTGGTCATATTGACTGTCTTCCAGAGGGCTGTAAGTGTAAAGAATCTTTATGTATATCAGTAGCTCTGATTTTCTTTGATACATGTTTACTTGTAGCAATTCATCGCACTAGGAGCTCATCAGTGACCAAATTAGTGGAACATCTGAATCAATATTTAGACTTATAATGATTGTTTATCATGATGATTAATAGTCATTTATAGGAATTGGGTCATTGTAGCGATCATCTCACATCTTTAGACAGGAAGGTGTGTTTGGTATGGCAGTGGGGTGTACTAGTCTGACCTGTAACATGAATCGCATTGTAAATGAGATTAAACCTATTACACAGGGTGTGGTATAGTATGACTTATAGTGACCCCTGGTAATCAGTCGGTCTTTGACTTTCAGCTGCCAAAGCACCTCAGACTACACTGTTTAGTTGTAGGTTTGTAAAGAAGAAATGTGATATAACAAGCCTTTAAAGTTGATTCACGCACGCACACACACAGACGCACACACACACATATTTTGAGTGCAGAATGAAGGGAAACATGTAGAAGAAGTCTTCAGTAAAAATTGTCAACATATGCTCCTCTGGGAGCATATTGTATGCATCATTTTAGATAATTCATTGTTTTGAAATTGAAGTTTTACAACTGCCTGGTGTCGTTTCTTTCTTTGTGGAACTTTCTTGCTAAGATTTAGTTAATTTCAGTCTTCTTTTATAATTCATTCTCTTCATCTTGTTTATTTTTTCCTAAGACAGGTATTTTTCTCATTGTGAACAGGAACTTTTTGTTTTTGAATATATGTTTCCTCCTTTCCTGTAATTGAAGCTGTTCTCTGTTATGTACATCCAGGAAGTTCTCACACTCACGATGTCAACCTTTATCAAAGTGTGCAACCATTTTTTCTTAATTCTCAAAATATTTAAAGGGGAAATCCTGTCATGTTCTTTGATTGCCAGTGAGGGAAATCCGTCGACACTCCCAAGAGACTGAATGAATAAAATCAAATCAACAAATCAAAAGGTTTGCTTAGAATTTCATCTCTAATGGAGTTGTCTAGTATTCAACAATCAAAATGCAGTCATCAGTGTATAGTGAAACCCTGAGTGGATTATGATAAAAACATTATGAACAATATTTATTTTGTGGAGAGAGAGAGAGAGAGAAAGAGGGAGAAATATAGAGAGAAAAATAGAGAAATAAAGAGAGAGAGATATAGAGAGAGACAGAGAGAGACAGACACAGAGAGAGAGAGAGAAAAAGCTTGATTGCTTGTAGTTTCTATGCGTATGCTGCAAGTTTTCTTTTGTTTTTCCCATGAAACTTATTTATGTTTTGTTTTTACCACATCCATTCACATCCGTACTGTATCGATTTCAAAAGGTTGTAACCATGAAACCCCCCCCCCATTTTTTTTTTTTTTTTTACAGTTTTACAGGATTTCTTGTAAGGTTAAATTGAAAGATAATCAATAGCAGATGGAACCACTATCAGAAATTATTGTCTTTTATAATTCATGGCTGTGGGTTCATATTTTCTTATGGGGCATTTGGCTGTCAAATGACACTGCCAATTTTGACATCCTTATAATATCTGGTTTTAAAAGATTCAGAAATTCTCTCATGTTTACCATTGTGGGAAATTGAATTGAAAAAAGCATATTTTTTTTTATCGTTTAGGCCAAAAAAAAATTGTTTTAATGGCTAAAGAAATACTATTTTTTTGTTGCAAATTTCTATTTTTTCTTCTTTCAGTATACTACTAGTAAGCTTTGTCAGAAAAGCAACTCAATTAATCATAATAGTGCACATTATAGAGACATCAGAGCATTTCACCTTAACCAAGGTTTAATGTAACCTTGTAGCTTGTTATATGAGAAGGACAAACGACCCCTTGAATGTGTACCATTTACAACCTGTCAAGCATGGTATAAATATTCATTAAGTTTGATTGAAGTGGACATTGCTGTTAAGACCCTTGCCCATCTCATCCACTAACCACTGTGCTTGAGGCATTTTGTATACCACATGTCTGCATTCTAGGCATCTGATTGGTGAAATCTGCAGGCATTATATTCACTACTGACTGCTGGGCGATATAGCAAAAACTATTGACTGGGCATAGTTCTCCTTGTGAGTAAAAAACAGGGACGCAACATAAGTGTATGATGTTAATAATGGATATGTTCAGTTAGATGCACGCACTACTCTAGATTGGTTTCCATTCAAATGAATACAATTTGACAAGCATATTTTGTTCAAACATGAATCCACTCTCAATCTGTGGTACATAAAACAAAAAGTGACTGCTTATTTTTCGGGTCACGGTTAAAACTATAGCTCCTCGGTGATACGGAGACTACTATGCACAGTACAGTTTCGAGATCATCCAGGAGTTATATAGTTTCAACCATGCCCCTCAAAACAGTTAGCATTAGTATACATGTAGCAATGTATGATGTCATTAGGTCAGATTTCTATGTATGAAATAAGTTAGAAGGTACATAGAACTATGAACCACTCATGTACCTGAATATGGATGGATTGATGAGAACGACATTTAAAGACATTGGTTAACATTGTTATGATTTAAAAAAATCTTGTTTTGTTACTTGAAAATGGGATAAACATAAGGGTTATAGTATAAAAATACCAGTCTGAAAGTTTCAAAGTATAATATCCACAGGAAGTATTTTTAAATATAAAAAATGAGAACCAGTGTTTGAAAACTATACGAGGGTCGGTTGCACAGAATAGACATAAGGAGTGCGCATGAGCGTATGACTCACCTTACTGTACTGTGTGTATTGGCGAATCACGCGGTGGGAGGCACATAACGGCATTTTAAAATTCAAGCAAAGTGGTCCTCTTAGTGATTGTCTCGTGAGACGAAGGATAATAAAATCGCCGTTTGCGTCTAACTTAGACTTTTTCATTCCAAATTATGGTTGGTTTCAGGGTTTTTAAGTACAAATACAAGTACTCATACACATGTTTCATCTTAGTTTGAGAATTTTTAAAATCAGCTACTCACAAAGTTAGCCAATGCCTTTAACGCATTGAGCACAATTTGATTTTCATATAACAGGCCTTTTTCAGAGACCCCAGCTGAGTTATCTCTTGTATTCAGTGGGTTAATAAGGTGATGACAAGTTTTGAGTGACCATAGGTGATCCTAGATTGAGCCTGAAATAAGTAAGGTTAGGTGCACACGTATAATATTATGACATCTTCAGGAATGTTTTTTTTTTATATAAATCATTTCATGTATCAATATTTCATTCATGTTTTAATAAGACATAAACACTCTGAATGCTAATACTGGGATCTGTGTGAAATGTGTGTCATACTGAAATCAAATAGTGCTCAATACTAGTAGAGTAGAGCAGGTTATGTTTGAATATTCTACACACCATTACATCACTACCTTCACATCAATTCATTCACTGTCATATATTAAATAAATAAAATTAAATGAGTTTTTGTTGATTTATGTTAACCCAATAATTCTCTGGAGGTGTTAAGGACACATGCTATGATTATGGTTAACCTGGAGGCCTTTTATCTAAGATATGTTGATTATGATGCATAAGATATTTATTTATTCTGATGTTATGATAGTCAGATCCAATATTAGCCTCTGTAAGAGGACAATTACCCTCAGGCCACTAAGAGATGTCCATTTAAGCATGAGGGTCAACCTTTGGTAGTAGAGGGGAAGGGAGAACTTTATAGCCAGAGAGAGAGAGAGAGAGAAAGAGAGAGAGAGAGGGGGGATAGTGAGTGTGACTATGTCAAAAAGTATTATGTTGATAATGCTAAATGCTAATTAGGCAATGTATATGATTGTTAATACTTGAAGGTGCATAATTATGATGTTGTAATCTGCATGTTTTTATAGTATTACATGTTTCCAATTAATTTTCCCCTATTTTTTGTTCAAAATTTTCTGTCATTGTTGGAAGAGGATTATGTGTTCATATCTGCTGCTGGAAGCTATATGTGAAGGAAAGATTATGATAGTATATATGTGTGTGAATTTTTATTGAAGCTAGAGATAGGCCTCATTACTTTTTTTTCAATTTGATTTCTTTATAACATTAAATAGATAACATAACATAGATTTTAAGTTTATAATAAAAAGTATACTTATCTTTTTAATCTCTTGGAATGTAAAGGTTATTATGTATGTATTCACTCTTTTCGGCTTTTTTCCCTCAATTATAATTATAATTTTAAAAAAATCACTTTGCTTTTTTGATCCCAGTATGTGTCACATATTTGCAGCTTAATGCTTATTTTCTGTAGAACAATTCATTTGTTTGTATACAGCAAAAATTGGACATATGGGTGATGCAGGCTGTTCATTCAAAATTTATTGTGCAGAACAGGCCAGAAGAAAGGGATTGCGGTATAAACAAAACGGGGCATCAAAGAGGACAGAGTTTTAACAGTTGTCATTTTAGATTTGTGGATGTTACTTGTTTGATGTTCACACGAAGCTGATAATGATTCATGTTGGGGGGGGGGGGGGGGATAATGATGAGTTTTGAGTAGAGGTAGATAGTGGAAGCAGAGGTCATTGTCAAGGAGAGAAAGAGAGTGGGTTGAATGTTGATGTATGAACAAGGAAGTTCTTGATGGGTTCGAATAGGAGTAGATGGTAGGGGGCAGGGGGCAGTGGGCAGTGTCAGGGAGGGGGATGGGGAAAGAAGAAGTCAGGGCATGTTATGAGTGGTAAATACGGGCAGAGGAGAGTGGGCTGGTAAGAGGTTTTGAATTTTAATAGGAAGATATTCATTGGTGTGTGATAAGGCTTAAGGGATGAAGGTTTAAGGGTATGGAGTTTTAACTGTGAATGTAAGTCAGGAAATTCACAAAGGCAATCATTTGTTTTAGGAAGTTCATGTTTGGTACCATATAAACAGTACTAATTTTCACACAGAGCCCACGATTTATGTGTGCGTGAGAGAGAGAGAAAGAAAGAGAGAGAGAGAGCGAGTCAATAATCATTGTTATGAGATAAAAAATGGGAGTTGAGGGCACAGATCAGGCAAAGTAGGGGACAGAAGGGAAGGGGTGGCAATATTTTGGTTTCAAACCATGTCTGTGATACATACAAAGAGGCGATTTGACCTTGCAATTTCTTGTGATAGTTCATAACTAGTAAGCAACTAGCAGGCCTATGTGCTAGTCTGCATATTGAGTACATAGTGAGCATGTTTCTTTGCACTTTATTGGGTATGACTGCCTATGTCTGCATTCAGGCAATACGCATCAATACGCAAGCCAAATACGCAAAGGTGTGGTCAAGGCATTATAACTGCTTGTTTCTCTTCTAACATAACCATAGTTTTCAGTCATACTTGATAAGACTAGAACATAGCACTCAGGCTGTGATGTACACTTGAAGCTATAAATCATTGGAATGTTTAAATGGTCATCACTTCATATAAACATGAATCAGTAACATCCATCTAAGAATATACCAAGAGAAAAGACACTCTGTCTGGTAGAAAGAAGATTAATAGTGGTTGTTTTGATCATGTTCAGGGATATCTTTTACCACTAAACTCTTGTATGAATGATCTGATAGTGATGTGGTAGTTTTCAGTACAATTTATTCCATGCTCAGAAATACACTCTATTGTGCGAGTATCAAAAAATAAGACTAAAAAAGCAATTGTTTGTTTAGATCATGAAGGAATAATATTGGTAATAATCCTGCCAGACATGATATCAGAAACATTACCATTCACTTAGTGATTTCTCAAAGATCCCAAAATAATTAACAGTCATTGACTAGATCAAAATGAGCAAAGAAATATTCTTTTATCCTCAATATGAAAGTGTCTATTTTTTTAAATCAAGAGTAAGAGATAAATGAAAGATATGGGGGGGGGGGGGGTCAGGGGTAACAGAGAGAGAGAGAGAGAGAGAGAGAGAGAGCCAGCAACAAAAAGAGAAGTAGAAAGATGTGGAGAAAGAGAGATGATGATGTTTATGCCGGATGGTAATTAGCAAGGCCTAATTACTCTGCTCAGTGATAACTACCAGTGAATCTTGGTTTAATAGCTGAGAATGGTTTTGTATACCCAGTGCTCCGGTGAATGCACTCCACACAGGGTTGATGACTGTGGTAGTGAAGATCATAAAACCATGCTTAATATGGACTCCTGCAAATTGGCTTCTTCCTTAAAAGCTATGCATGAATTATAGAATGATAAGGTGATTTCATATGCAGAAAATACATATCTTATGCATGATGCTCATTGTAAATCATGTATGTGATCCGATTGTGTAGAAAATAATGCGAACTGGACTTACTGCATTCATTATTTGCAAATAAGAATCATCTGTGTTTGACACCTAATCAGAAATATTTTGTTTTAAATGGCAATAACATTTATTAAATAAGGAGACATGGAATGTCAGACAAACTAAAACATGTATAAACACCATGTATTTCTAAATAAAGCAATTACTTAAATTAGAAAATGAATTAAATATAGGAGATTACTTCTTCAAATTTATATTACAGAATAGTAGAAAATGCAATTTCTGAAATAATAAAATGCAGTTCAGAAAAAGATAGATATGTGATTAAGCTTATAGAAATACATTTAGAATTATACCGTTACATTGCAGTATTGAACCCTGACTCATATATGTTATGTAGGTCTAACATGGCCTCGGTATATCAGTTTCTCTACACCTGATCTGAATGCATTCATTGTACATCTATAGAACAATCCAAATTTATACATGTATCTTTTATGAGTGTCATCATGCTATACATGGTGGCCAAGAAAGAATGCAGTACTTGAGAACTGTAATCATTGATACAGTATCTTTAGTTTTTGGTGTTTTTTTTTGTTCTATTACATTGGAAATTCTCTTCCAAGTAAAATGGTGCCATTTACCAACAGTGATGGGTGAAGCATTTTGATTCTATGACTATTTTGGTGAGGCAATGTTGTTTTCAAAATTTGCTACTTTTGCCACTGTAGTCATGCTTGAAGCAGCAAGAAATTTACATATGAAAGCATTCTGTACAATCTCTTTTTCATCCATGTTGTCTTCTGTTTCAAAGTGTAAATTGTCTTGAGTTTTTGACCAAAGCTGACTGTTTGAAAAGCTGACATACAAATTTCTCGCTGCTTCAGTCATGACTGCGGTTGAAAAAGAACAAAATTTGAAAGTGAAATTGCCATACAAAAATAGCTGTAGAATCGAAACACTTTACCAATCAGTGATGACCTTGACATCAATTTTCTATCTGGTAAAACAGAAATTAATTATATTTTGTCAATGATGTTGTTGAAATTGCAGATCTCAAGTTTTGCATTCACTTTGGACCAACCAGTATCACTTAATCACATTGCACATAGAGAGTTTTCAAACTTTCTTTAAAATTGTTTCTATTTCAGGTTTACGGAAAGATAAAGTCTGCTAAGAATAAATATTGAGAGGCTATTATGAGTTGATAGGTGGCTATTTGATTAGTTCAGATGGAAATATTGCCCTGAGAGATGATATATTTTGAGATTTAGGTGCTAACAGCCCTGAACCCTCTATCATCAATACAGTAGCAATTACATCAGCAGATGATTACATGTAACACCTCTCATCTTAGTAGGATCTCATTTGATGAGAAAATGATTTGGTATGATGATAATTATGATGACATGCAATGGGATACATGTGTTACCATTAAATGGTTTTGAATGTGAGAATGAATGTGGAAAAGACATTAAACTGACTGCACATGATATCCAAGGTATGCTTGGTATTGCTGATTGAGATTCTAGGATCAGTGAAAGATAGAATACAGCCTACTTGAAAGAAGTATTGAAAATAGAATGTATAACCAATTGTGGTTCTTTTTTTAAAAGTAATGTGAGATGGATGAAGTGTAGGCAGTATACTGCTTTCGATGGGGGGGGGGGGGGGGGGCTGAGGTGTAGGAATATGTAAAAATAGATTCAATTTCTTTATACATACATGTATAACCAAGCTTATAACATGCTCATTCTAAGTTATTACTGCTCTTGACTTTCTGCTTATAGAATCTTAGAGACAATGAATATGATTTCTTGTGACATCTTAAGATGCACCTGATTTTGGCACCTGTATTAGTAAAATTGGTACCAATGGATTGTTTTTCTACTATTCTTTGATTGTGGGTTTGGGCTTTGTGAGTGTTCATAAGCATAGTAAAAATAGTTTCATCATCTTTATTTATGATCCTGGCATATTGCTGTGTATTAGCTGAAATAACTTGGAAGTTAAGGATTACACTTTTCAAATGACTATTTGGAAAGTCTTCATAGGCAAGATTTTAGATCGCAATCTTCAATAGCAATACATAATTTCCCTCCTTTAATAACCTACAGCTCTTAATTCCATGTATATAGCAGTAACTGTATCATTTTAAAAACTAGAAAGTGATTAACTTTGTATGTAATAGTATGTGTTTAAGTCATTCTAGTTCAGAGTGGGCTGAAGTTTAGCACATGTCAGTGAGACCATTCCCTCATGTTCTTTGTGGTACTTGAGAGATTGGTTTATACATGAAATGATTTTATGAGTCAGTGGGTACAGGCTTGACATGGTGCTGTAGTTGGGGCTAATTGGAGTAATAGATGGGGCGCACAACTGCTATCAGTGTTTGATGATGAACCACTTCCAATGTTCTGTAGAAGACATTAC
>CM057160.1:28155793-28265793 GCA_029962745.1 Echinometra lucunter | reverse complement strand
GGAAATTTTGGAAGCTTACCAGCTTTACTCAACTTTTCATTTTGATCAAATTGGGTGCCATACCCTTGTTGAGCAGCTTAATAGCGTTTTTATTGAATACAATCGATGGGAAGGCGGATATCACCAATTCACTTTGGTTGAGAGATCTGTATGAATTAGGTCCAGCGTGAGTGAGGCAGGAATAGATTGTTCGTCTATGTGATGTTTGCTCTCTTCAGCTGATTAAAGTCTTCCAATCTCAATGATTAAGATGGATACAGACCGTAGGAACAGTTACCACGACGATAATCATTCTTGATGCATTCCTTCTCATGTTCCACTTAAATCAGATAGATTGAAGAATAAATAGATAGAGTGATGGAAAGATGGATAGAAGGAAAAAGGTAGTGAGGAAGAAAGGAGAAAAAGTGAAAAGATAATGAAAAGAGATGGAGGTAGAGAGAGAGAGAGAGAGATAGAAGATTGACATTGACAGAGCTTCAAGAAGGAAAAAAAAAAAGTGCAAGAAAGAGAGACGGGGGGGGGGGGGGGGGGGGGGGGGAGGAGGATGAAAAACTTTGCAGTTTCTTCCAGTCCTGCAACTATTAGTTGTAAAATTGGTAAATCTTGGAAAAGATAAGAATAATGAAATGTCAGTGAAGAATTTATAATGTATGCATAACCACATTGGCAATACAGAAATTAACTGATGAAATAACATACCGCAAGTGTTGAAGGAAAATCAAGAAGAGAAGAGGCACGATGTGTGCCGGACCAGAGATGAAAAAGCAATAGAATTGGAAGTGGTGATCTGAAAAGATTGGAGGGTAGGAGTGCATGAATCTGTTTGCTATGTTGGTGGATAGTGCGTGCTGTAACTTAGTTGGTAAATAATCATGATGTATGTCACTATAGATTAGTATAGATTTCTGTAGGAAGGTGAAGAAAAAGTGTGTTAGACCCTATTCAGATGTAAAGTCCTCTTGATATCCAATATATGCTTTTCTGGTTCTGAAAAAAACTTATATTTTCTGTATAACATGCTTTTATAATGATATTGTATATTTTTATTATGATGTTGTTGTTATTATTGTTATTATTAAGTTTGTAGAGAGGAAGGGTTAAAGTAAAGAAGACACAAAAAATATAATGCTTTATAAACTGTAGATTAGTCATTTAAAATACTTTAATTGATAATATAATTACTAAATATTGTTCAAATCAAAGATGAGAGGATATGAGACCTACATCTTTCACCATTGTATCTTGTGAACTTTAGATTAGGTTATCAAGTACTAAGTAATGGCCTGTGTAGGGCCTGCTGCCGCCAATCTAGTGAGTGCCTTGACCATTTAGGTCAGTTGGATAGTGATGAATGAGATCAGTGATCTGATAGTACTACTAATTCAGTAGTAGCTCATCCATGGTTCAGTCATACAATACTCAAACATTGATGTCTCATTCAAAAATTGTAAGAAAATTGAATTTGCAAGATATACTATAGTACAGGCATGGTGACATAACTTTTGTAAGCATATTATGTAAGCAAATAAACACAACAGAACTTTAGTTTTTCTGTTTAAGTGTCAAAAGTTAGGTTAAAGACACAATTTGACCTGTTAGATACTAATGTGTTTTATCTTTATGTCGTTGTGCGAAAGAATGTGTCCACAATGCAAACTACAAAAACTGCAAAAATTGAAATGTTTATTTTGACATATTGGAATAGAATTTTAGCAAGATCATGCCACAAGAAGATCATAATTATATCAATTTACAAGGTCTACATGCTACCTGTGACATTATCAGTCATTGTTTGAAAATTTTGATTTTTAATAATTTTCTATTTTGCGTTCCAGACGCATTCTTTCACAAAACAACTTAAAGATAGAATGCCTCTGAGGTCCATAGAAAGTGTGTGTTACATGTATGCTGAAAGCAAATCATATTCAACGGGTTAAGCACTTTCATTTGAAAGAAAAAAAAATGTCATGTAGTACTTAGGTAAGAATAGAAAGAACATTGAATAGGTTGATGAAGGATCATTTTCATTCATTGAGATAGTTTATGCTTCATTCTATAACCATTGAAGATTTCCTGATAAACTTGACTAGAAGAGAGATGTTTATTTTTATGGCACTCTTGTGTTTTATCCCTAGTCATGCCTTAGTGTGATTTACATGGTAGTAGGAGAGCTTTGTTTATGACTTATCTACTAATAGCAGAGCAATAATCTCTTGTTTGATATGGATGACTGAGACAGGATGTAAATTTATGACTCTGGACATGGTCTATGGTAAATGTGTGTTATTCTGAAATCATATCGTGCTCAGTGGATTAAAATATCAAGTAATAGATAATTCGCATCTTCATAAAATATCAGACAAAAGAAGACAAATATGCTTACATGCAAAAGTTTTTTGATTTTTAAAATTCTGATATATTTTGGAAGTGTGGAGTTTACTATACTCAAATACTGACAGCGGTGATTTTTGTACATTGATTAACCTAAGTTAACCTCTTGACTATTGAATCTTTGGTCCTTATAGGTTTAGTACAAGCATGCAGTAAGCAATGAGTTAATATTTCATTGTGTGTAGTCACAAAGGTTCTCATAAATCATAATGACGTTTCATATCAACAGATTTGCTCCCAACTCTTGGATAGTGAGCCTTTGATGTAAATATTATCTGACTCATGATAACGTAATGAGAAAGAAGTAATGAAAGATGTACAGACCTCTGTTGCAAGGGTGTTAAGGTTTCATAAGGGGCTCTGATGAAAATATCTAGTAAAAATGTTTGATGTCAGAATAGCCATTGAAAGCAAACACAAAATGTGAGACTTGTACAGAAAACTTAAATGTCATTTTATATCTTTTTTTGTTGTTGGTATTTTCTGCTCATTGTAGTTGGAACAGCACTATAAAAACAAAGAGATAAAAAGGTTTTATGAAGACATTAAATGATAATAATTTTGGTCCAAACTTTCATGTCCATTTCTTTTATTTTAATGGTTACTAGTCGGGGGGGGGGGGGGGGGTACTAAGATTTGGTTTGGGGACGGGGGTGTGCTGCTGAAGCCTCCATACCTGTATTCATTTTTAAGGGTTGTTTGGGGAGAAAAAGGTACCCATTATTAGGGATTTTGCATCTCGGGCTAATCTTTTAGCGACAATATGGGTAGGAATATTCTGAACAATAAAGTTACCAATGTTTAAAAAAGTGGGGAGCATGTTTAGGATTTTCTGGCACAAAACCATATACCATGTTCAGGGATTTCTTGCAAAAAAGTGACCCATTAGAGCAGTACAGCCCCGTGTACCATATTAGGTGAGTACCCCCCCCCCCCCCAATTCAAGTTCTCCTGTCTATGACCTTACTAGAAGTACAACTGATGTCAATATCAGTCTTATACCAAGAAAGCTAACACACAATATCCCTGAGAGTTACAGCAGTATAGGTATACTTACACAGCTTGTTAAGGTTGCCAAGTTTACTCTTTCTCCCTTTCTCTCTCTCTCTCTCTCTTTCTATCTCTCCTGGTCTCTCTTTCTCACTCTATGTCTTTCTTGCCATCTTCTCTCATTATCTTGCATCCTATACTGATCTACAGACCAATCCAGAATTTAGGAAATGGATACTCATCTGACAATTATCCTTTGTATTCTAGATTTAAGACTTTGTTCCTTTCCATTAGGTGCAATGTATTCCTCTCGAATAAAAATTCTATGTTTTGGGGCATAATCATTACTGTATATTATAGATACCTCACAAAAAGGAAGGATTAAGCTATGGTTATATAAGTAATTTTATTTTCAATGCAGACTGCTTAATCATGTATGTTTAGAATTTTCACCAAAAAGTCAGTAGTATACTTTATCTGCTACATTCATGTTATCCAGGTTTTTGATGATTAAACATATGATGTGTTTTAGATAAAAATTTGTTGGTTTTTTTTGTGACAAAAATTGGAAAGCTTCATTGTTGCTCACTGTTGAGGAGAGAGAGAGAGACAGAGATAGAGAGAGAGAGAGAGAGAGAGAGAAAGCTCCAACACCCAGCGAACCCAGAGAAATGTGTTGTCAATATCTTAGCTCCTATAGGGTGCCAGAGTAAAATCCATGATGATATATTTCTCTTAACAAAGAAAAACAAATTGGAATGGTTTAGAGATGACATCTACAAGAATAAGTAGAAATCAATGTTTTACTATCTACTGTAGACAGTAAAAGCTTTAACAATACTAACATGTAATGGAGTAGGATGGACCTAACACTAAAACGGGATGCCTGAAATAGCCAAATGACATAAATCCTGTCATAGACTGTGTAAGTGCAATTTCCCCTAATTTTCCTCAAACTACTTGAGGGAAATTGCTTCTTTTCTTGGCCCTATGCCTGAAAAGAAGGGGGAAATGACGGAAATTCTGTCGCGGTTACAATTTGAGAACTATGGAGGTTGTTATGATATTTAGTTGTGGTGGTCATGTTTTGAAGGGAGAGGTCATTTCATATGAAAAGAACTTGTAATCATGGTAAATAATCAAAGTGTTAAAAAAAAAACCTTTTTATTCCCCCTGTAGATTGTCCTGCACCTGTTCTTTGAAATACAGTTATTTGGTGATTCAAATTAATGTTTTTTTTTATTCATTTGCATTTATGAAAGTGTTAAGTGTAGCCCCAAATTAGTCCATTTTTCAATATCATAAAGTGAATTGTTAGAAATTAAGGTGGCAATCAGAATGATTTGTGTGGGAAATGGGATTTTGTATTAAGGCATTTTCATCTTTATCATATTGCATGCTACAAGCCTTGATTTGCAGTGTCTTATACTGTGTTAAAATGATCTTTTATTTTAAAGAAAACATGAAAATGATAGATGGAATGAAGGAAAACACTTAAAAACAAATTCTGAGAAATTGCAAGAGAGATAGAGAGGGGTTGGGCATGTGGAGAGAGAGAGAGAGAGAGAGAGAGAGAGAGAGGGTGAGTCAGGATTTGCAGTAGCATTCTTTTACCTTTTACAATTTTTCTATTATTGGTCATTGTTTATCCCCTTATACTGAACTGGAAATGTCCAAATCAGGCTGTTTTGAACCCAGATTAGGCTGTTTTGAACCCAAATTACAGGTGTAAAAGGAATGTTGATATAGATAGTATCATGCTTTAACTATTATATATTTAGGAAATGGGAAATGAATAAATATAGATGTGCAAAAAGATTTGCTCTGACCTTTGGATTTAAGGCTGTAACTATAGTATTCTTGTAATTGGGTTTATGCTTGAAATCATTCAAAGTGATACAGTGTACCTATGAGATGCTTTTCTAACCCCTTTGTGTCAGAATGTCAGGAAGACAGGAGTTATGCAGCCAGTGGCAGTGTCTGTATAGGAGAGATAGAAGGTGTAGATTGAGTACTTGATAGCTACATGTCACTTATACACTGATCTTGGTATGATGTAATGGTATCAGATTGCTACAGCACAAGTGGTTTTACTTACATGCTAAAAGTGCGATGACATTTCCACTGATGTGCTGATATACTTATTTGAGATACCACTTCTCTGCCCATTTCAAGATACATGGTCTTACTTAAAGTGAGGACAGCTGAGGATTTATTTTTAGCTTTTTGTCCCTTTTAAGGCAGCAGTTTTCCTGTAAGCTTCTAGGGTGTGTGGGTTTGTATGACTCCATCTCCCTGTGCTTCATCATATCCTGTTCTATTTTTGTTGCTTGTTTCTTGGAGAGAGTAAATACTGATATGCCCTTTGTGTTAGCCTTTAACTTTGACTTCTTGTTTCTTGGTTGGTAACAGGAACTATAATCATGGGGTCAGTAGAATTAAAGCAAACAACAAAAATTAATCTAAAAATGTTGAAGGTGGTGCTTATATTTCACTTATTTTCTGATTTTTAAAGGCAAAGTCCACCCTAGAAGTTTCACCGTTTCAATAAAAGGAGATGAATTTGAACAGCATTTTAAAAAAGAAATGAGCAAAATCGGTCAGAGAATAAGAAAATTACACTCATTTACATTTTCTAGTAAATTAATCTCGGCTCTGCAAATTGGCAACACTGATGACATCATATGCGAGCAGGTCTCCATTTACTTTGTACATGAAATTTCACATTTTTTTCAATTTTCTTGGAAGTTACATATTTTCTCACCCCATAGTCAAAGTATGTTATGTAAAAAGCAATTCTTCTGAACATACATTGATTATGGGGTTTAGAAAATGTGTAACTTCCAAGAAAATTGAGAAAATGTGAAATTTCATGTACAAAGTGAATGGAGACCTGCTCGCATATGATGTCATCAGGGTTGCCAATTTGCAGAGCCGAGAGTAGTTATCTAGAAAATGTGAATGAGTGTAATTTTCTTATTCTTTGACCGATTTTGCTCATTTCTTTTTTTAAAATGCTGTTCAAATTTATCTCCTTTTGTTGAAACAGTGAAACTTCTAGGGTGGGCTTACCCTTTAAGAAACTAAATTTATTCTGATTATAAACTTTGTTAGAAATATTATTTTATGTCTTTTTGTCTTTGAAAATACACTGAGGAAGGCCAAGGTGGGCCAAAAATTCTGAATAATAAAAACTAATGTTGGATTTATATACATGGCGTACCCTCTCTTTTTGAAGTTGTTACTGTCTACCTAAACTAATATGTATTTGTGAATAAGCATTTATTTAGCAGATGTTAGTATGATCAGAAGTGACATTCTTTTCTTTTTGAATACTTTTTTAGCTCAGTATGTTATTGGGACACCATGAGAGAAACTTTTATTGGAATATATAGCCAAGCAGTCTTGTCTTTCTAGTGATTTCATGAAATTGTATAACTATTATTCTTGCTAGTGTTCCATCCATTAACTTTAATTGCATAAGATATAATAAGTGCACTGTATTTACTTGTCACACTGTTTATTACTTTCCCAACAACCATAGAGTCACTGAACTGTAATCAAATGATGGAGGTTTAGAAATTCCTCATCAAGAATCGCTTCGATGAAGATAAGATGTATGAAGATGATTAAGAGTAATCTAGATGCTCTCTGTTTGATTGACTCATTAAATATGAAACATTCTCTACTACAACAAAATACCCATCAAAATTGTAAAATTCTATCCAGTTGATTAGAAGCTATGCTGGTGGACCGTTAACCAAGCTTAGTGTTTGCTTCCATTTCCAGGAGTGCCTGCTGATCAGAGATTCTAAATATCTCATCCAAGCAAATTATAATAGGATGTGAAGCTGTAGGTCCTTTGGGAAATGTGATACAATGTATTTTACCACTTTTCTGTGTATTCCATGGTGGGATGTCCATTGGAGTGGGAGGAGAGATGTGAATAATTGAAGTCTAATTATCGATGGATAGTTTGTATTCAGCCACTCAAGATCAGCATGGATGACTGCATCCCTGGTTGACTAGCTTGTTTACAATTAAGGAATATGGCTGGCCCTATAGCAGACTGGTAGAATAGATGTAGCAGACTGGTAGAATCCCTGTAAGCAGACTGGTAGAATAAATATGGCTGACCCTGTAGCAGACTGGTAGAATAGATGTAGCAGACTGGTAGAAGGCCCTATAAGCAGACTGGTAGAATAGATGTAGCAGACTGGTAGAATTCCTATAAGCAGACTGGTAGAATAGATGTAGCAGACTGGTAGAATAGATGTAGCAGACTGGTAGAATCCCTATAAGCAGACTGGTAGAATAGATGTAGCAGACTGGTAGAATTCCTATAAGCAGACTGGTAGAATAAATATGGCTGGCCCTATAGCAGACTGGTAGAATAGATGTAGCAGACTGGTAGAATCCTTATAAGCAGACTGGTAGAATAGATGTAGCAGACTGGTAGAATAAATATGGCTGACCCTATAGCATACTGGTAAAATCCCTGTAAGCAGACTGGTAGAATCCCTGTAAGCAGACTGGTAAAATAAATATGGCTGACCCTATAGCAGACTGGTAGAATAAATGTAGCAGACTGGTAGAATCCCTGTAAGCAGACTGGTAGAATAAATATGGCTGACCCTATAGCAGACTGGTAGAATAGATGTAACAGACTGGTAGAAGGCCCTATAAGCAGACTGGTAGAATAAATATGGCTGACTCTATAGCAGACTGGTAGAATAGATGTGATTACTTGAATCATGGTTTTGTTGATGAGGTGGACAAAAAATGATTTCATGTATGTTTAAGCACATACAGCTAAATTTTAAATTGCTGGTCATTTCAACAGGAATGGATTGAGTGAGTTAAAACACTTGTCCCTGAATAGAGAGGTCATGTATGATTCTGAATTTGGCACATGTTTTTGAAGTATTTTTTAACAACTCCCAGTCAAATATACAGATACATTACCTATAAAGACAACATACATGCAAGTAGTTGTAAGAATTCATTATAAGTTTAATTTTATTCTGTGAGAATGTATTTTCTGATATAATGCGAGTGTTTTCACAAATTCTCTCTGACGGCACAGAATAGGATCAATGAGCTGAATGTATGCTGCTTCGAGGATGCGCATATTATTCATCTTGGTTCGAAGTACTCAGCCAAGCGAGAAGCTTCGCCCATCTGGGCATGTTGGAAGCAGCATACATTCAGCTTACTGATCCTATTCATTGTCTTTACTCTAATTAGTATAACTGGAGAAGATAAAACTAGAATGAATATTGTCTATGACTGAAACAACATACATTCAGTGAATACATATTTTAATGGATTTCATTGAGGAATAGTGAACAAGCTAGTAATAGGATTCATTCTATTTTTTTTTTCTGGGAGAATAGTCTAAATATTGCCATGTGTGGGTGTGTTATGCCATAAAATTGGATGAGTTGAGGCATGATTTATTATCACCAGCTGTTGTCATCTTGTGCTATTTTTTTAAAGTTCAGTATCACAAGTACAGAGATATGGCAGGGTTTAATAACTGAGATGATTCAGACATAGTTCCTTCATTTCCAGAAATTCACAGTTGCAATTAATTGCGCTCATAGATTATCTTCATTTTAGTGGCTTTGTGCACAAAAGGTTTAGACATGTGCACATTTACTAATATATTCCGTGTTTAGATTTCCACTGGCAATGGATTATAGTGTGGGATGTCAATTAAAAATGATCCCTTTCACCCTCTAATCAGGGGCAACCCATTGCTCTTATGTCAAAATCCTGATTTTAGAGCAAGGTATTGTCTTTATTAAAATAGTTACAAATCTTTCACATGAAATGAAAATAAGCAGTGTGAAATGCTGATATATATATGTCTAATTATTTTTTTCTCTCTCTTATTTCCTTTCATGTTTCATCAACGTTGTCATTCATGGATTACAATGATGTAGGTGAGTGAATGATTTTATTTTATACATAGTAAGATACTTAAGCTATATCAGAGCTGTTTTTTAATACTAATAACATTTGGATCATAATGAAAATAACCAGTGATTACCTCTGTGGAAGAAAGAATTCTTTGCCTTTTGATGCCTACATTCAAATAAGTGTTTCAGGTTCATAAACTGTCCAAAATATAAAAGTTCTTGTACAAAGCAACTTTTTACAACAATTTGTATTCCCTTGAAAGTGCATCATTCCAATGCTCCCATAATTGAAGTTTTTTCCTTTAGATATCTTCAAGTTAATTGGTGCATGAATAATCTTCCTTCAGCTTTACCTGATGCTCTACTGCAAAATTCCACTGGTTGAACGATGATTGTCTCACATAGACATTGCTCTTTAAATGTAGAAGGGTTTAGGAAAGATTTACCCTCTAGCTTTCTTGGTCAAGGTCAGAGTTAGGGAATGTCTATAAACCTTGGCAATAAACTATAATGAGCAGACATTTTGACTTTATACAGAGTATTTTTTTTCTCTCTCTCTCTTCCTCTTCCTCTCTTTCTTTGTAATTAACCTTGATGAGCTGCAGTTGTCATGTCACAGAGTATTAGAGTCTCTCTTTCTCTATGTGTGTCTGTCTCCCTTTCTTTCTCTCTCTTTCTTTTACATTTACTTTTTCTTGATGATGAACCTCAATGAAATGTCTTTGCAGTGTATTGCAGTCTTTTTCTCTGTCTTGGTATGTCCCCCCCCCCCTGTCTCCCTCTCTTCCTCTCTCTTGCTCATTCTCTATCTCTTTCTCTTCCTCTTGATCTCATTCTCTCTTAATTTTTCTATCTGTCGATATGCTTATGGAAAATAGTTCTAATGAATTTCCTGCATCATGTTGAATTTCAAATCTTCTGGTATGATATCTCCCCACTACTTCATCGCATTGAAATCCTGGGTGACATGTAGATGGACTTCTTTCCCTTTATTTTGTTCAAATTAAAATGGTGGTAACCTTTTAATCCAAACTTTCCTATCTAAAAAGAAAAATTCTTGCAAGATTCACAGACAATTAGATTTTAGACAATTAGAATTTAGATTTTTATTTTGAAAGGTTTTTAGCATCATTGCTAATCCTGTATTACTGATAAAGATAAATGTCGTTCAATGACCCTATATGCCTTAAACCTTAGACTTTACTCTATTGCTAACAATGAAGTGGAGTTGTTCCTTTAATAGTTCTTCATTATTGATAGAAGTCAAGCTTTAGTCCATGGACATAGCCTCCTGCCTAAGTACTACCTAACCATGTGGGTCCTTTCTAACATAAATTAAACCATGGGCATATAGGGCCAGAAGGCAATGTAAATATTGGTGTAATAGTAGAAGGTATGGATTAACATGCACAAGCAGACTATGTCTAGCCTACCGTACAGATGGTTTGATTTAATGACTTTAACTGATTTGATTTGTTTGGTTGGAAAAATGAGATTCTTTTCTCTAAATCAAGCATCAATAGATATATACTTTATAGAAATGTCAGAGGAGGGAATTGAAGATTTTATTATCCATGATAAAAGAGTTTGGAGAAGGGAAACTACTGTTTTTACTTGAGAAGAAGACTATATTTGACTAGGATAAGTTTTCACTATGTGTAGAGTTAGGCTTCAGGGGTTTGTCTTCATCAAGTTGTCTACCAATATTCATTCAATCTTAAAGGAGCTCTCTTTTTGTTCAGTTTTTCTTTCTACCCTTTATACATTTAATTGTGCCCAAATATCATTGTTATGAGATTTGTTTTAACAAATTTCTCAATACAGTGAAGGAAAGCGTGTGAGCAGTCTTCTTGTAGATTATTTGCAATGTGCCAATGCAACCTGACTGCTTAGACCACCATTTACACCTTCTGTGTTATTTTTTTAGTTCTTGTTAGTGTTTTGATACAAAGAGTCATGTAAATAGAGAATTATGCATGATTAATGAAATGATTTGTGAAAGAATTACTATGCATTTGAAACTCTTTCATTTATTCCATTTCACTTTACACAATGGAGGCAAAAAATAATTTGAGGTCAGATGTGACTAAAAGGATTTTACTATGGTAATTTTTAAAGATTTAATTGTGAATGTAATATGATTTCAGGAAGCTTGAACCCACTGAACACTAAGGAGTTTTTATCTTTATGTCATTGTGCAAAAGAACGCATCCAGAATGCAAAATACAAAAATGCTAAAATTGAAATGTCTATTTTGACATATTGGAATAGAATTTGCAAAGATCATACCACAAGAAAATCATATATCAATTTACAAGCTACCTGTTAAATTATCAATCAATGTTTGAAAATATTGATTTTCAATAATTTTCCATTTTACATTCCGGATGCGTTCTTTCACAGGGACATAAAGATAAGACACCTAAGTGCCAGATAGCTTGTGATAGGGTCCATGGAAAATGTATGCTATCCTGTTATCAATGGGCTCAATGGGTTACCCCAGTCAGATTATATAGGTACAAGAAAGATGGATGAAGGTGCATGGGGGTAATGCCCTCAGCAGCTGGTATTGCTCCTGACCTAGTTTTATCCTATAATGACCCAAACACTGCAAAAAGCACGTCCTTTAGACCACTCTTATTATGGTGAGACATTCACAGAGTATGGAGAGAGAATGATTATAATATAAACCATGGTCCACTGTGGTATATAAAAGATGTATGTTGAATGCCATTAGACATCTTTCCTCCTAGAAAGTAATTTGGGGCATTAATCCACCATCAGTATTTAGCCTTTATATACATGGAGGCTGGATAACACAAAGTAGTTTGTTAGTGTGATAACCTGTTTTCATGGGAAAGCTAAGTGATTATCAGATCATGACAAATTGTTAGATGTGTTAACCCATTGTCCATGTGAACAGTATACATTAGGCATATAGGAATGTGAAAATTCAGTAACCTAAAGCTATTTAGAGATAAAATTGTTTCATCTCCCCAGTCACGTATAGCATTATTGCATTATTGTTTCCATTGACACTTGTCTTATAATACCGGCGTAAAATGAACTAAAATTTAAAAAAACTCTTTCCAAGACATTTTTCTCTGACATTGAAATTCATTGTCAGAGAAAAAATGTCTTGGAAAGAGCTTTTTTGATTTTAAAAATTAACATTCAATGTTAATGAACTCATTTCTACTGCAGCTACAGTCTACCTTCTGTACTTGAACAAAGATTCCTTTTCTCATGAGAAAAGTAGAGTAATCAGCTCAATCAAAACATGTTACATAACTCCAAGGAACATGAAGCATGACACGTTCTTTTACACAACGGCATAAAGATAAAACGCCTGAAGCAAGAAGAAATAAGTATACAGAACACTCTTGTAACAAGAGAGTTCTAGAGAATAAAGAATAGATTGCACATTACTTGAAGAGGTCATGAAAGTGACAACACAAGACTTCTAAAATTGAAATAGATAGAAATAGATTATTTCATGGATATATGAAGTGATACTCCATTTCAAATCTCACATCTTGTTTCAGTCCCACCTATCTTAATACATGCTGGGAATGGAAGGATTCTTTGCTAACATCATTTAATGTCTAGAGAGAAGTGATTTGATTGGTATGAGATTAGATCGAGTCCATTATTACACCTTTCATCCATCATGGATATTCCTGCCAGCTGCATTTATCCTGCAGATATTAACACATGTGGGACTACAGGGTGTCATCCTCATCCACATCATTATTTTAACTAGTTTCTCTGAAATTCTCCCATCAATGCTCTGCTTTAATCATGCATAACCTCCAGAAATAGATACTAACCATATAGAATTGATCATACGATAGAGTTCTTAGAACTGTGTAATGCTGTAACCAAAAACTGCACCATCTATAAGGGATTCATGTTTTGTTCTGTTTTTCTCAGGGTAATAAGAAAGTGATAAAGCAAGTGCAGCAAGAAAATTTATATCCTTGTATTTCATGTATGAGACATCTCCAGTGTCATGTTAGTGCTTTATGAGTGTAGTTATGTATCATGCAGCTGTTCATTTCCCACACTACCTATAAGGCATGTAATTAGTGATTAAAAACTTATTGACATTTATTATGCAATTTGAATGATTCTTGCCTACGTGGAAACACAACACATTTTAACATTATCTTTATTCCTGTGTATTCCTGTCCTCCAAATTTTACACACTTAAGATTAATACCCCTTTCACATTAGCGATATTTTCATCGGGTGCAGGCGGTGAAAATGTCAGTATGAAAGGAAACTTGGATGAAATGCAGGTGAAAACACCAATTAAAGTTTTAGAGATGTAACCCTACAGTTTTTGAGGGTAAACACAGATGAACTAGTGGTGGTTCAATGGTGAAAAACCCAGTGTGAGAGGTTGTTGCAGTGAAACAGCAGTTGAAATCCTGATTATGTTTAGTGCATATATGCCATGTGTCATGTAAATATGTCTACTTTGCTATACTGCCATCCAGTGACAGAAAGAAGCAATTCTTTAGAACAAGTTTCTTAGTAAACGAAGAAAATATGTCATTGTTTTATAGGGAAATCTATGGAGTTGCTCCCTTTTGATATGTCTATATTTCAGAAATTGGGGGGGGGGGGGGGTGGGGTCATGTGACCTTCATTTCTTCATCATCATATAAAAAATACCCCCAAATAAAGAAAAAGTCAGTTAAAAAAACAAAAATCAGTTACTTTCTTTCGTCATTGGACAGCAGTATAGGTCAGCAGCTGTGCAGGCAGAAAACACAAATTCATTGAAGCTTTTTCTTGAATATGAAAAATTATTTATTCATCAAAATGAGATTTTTTATAGGAATATAATTTTGAAGAGAGTTTCTATAAAATGAAATACATTGAGAAGTAACAAAGATTAGAAGAAATAATAGGTTGATGACTGACTATGCCTTCCATGTGTATCTGCTTCAATACAAACAGTGACTGAAATGACATTGAAAGTAATCATCACCATTGTTAGTATAGCTAATAATAGCTATTGATGATATAATTGATATGATTGATCCCTGTTTGGCTATCTTCTCAGAAGAAATAATCTAATTTGTGAGAACTTGATTAGATTTTAGATTCCATTGAGTCCAGCTTTCATTTCCGATGACCCTGTACATCTCAAAACCTTACCATTCTTACTGGGATACAGTTAACAGGGATGTCATTATTTAAAAATAGTTATACTGTAATATAATACACATTGGTACGAAGGGTAGATACTCCTTTAACCTGTTGACTACTGAATTCCTATATTCCCATAGGCTTAATACATGGGTCACCCTTTTTCATTAGTCAATTGGTTAAATTGGTGACTATTTATTGCTTTGCACAAAATGTCATTGATTGAAAATTATATGTTATCAATATTACCTGGTATCCATTTTATTTGTTTAATTATTACTTAATTTGCCATCATCAACCCTATGGTATCATTATATGATTACTATTCATACTACTGCTATTATCAATATATACCTCAGATACTATAGGTAACTAAACCCTAGCTAGCATAGTATGAACAGCACTCATGGCTTGCTAGCTGTAGGATGGGTAAATAACTCCTAGCTAGCCATTCTGTGCATAGTATGAACACAGCACTCAAACTAGCTAGCCATACCATGGGTAAATATCTATCTATTCTCGGCATAGTATGAACACAGTACTCATGGCTAGCTAGCCATAGGATGGGTAAATACCTCCTAGCTAGCCATTCTGTGCATAGTATGAACACAGCACTCAAACGAGCTAGCCATACGATGGGTAAATCAATCTATTCTCAGCATAGTATGAACACAGTACTCATGGCTAGCTAGCTGTAGGATGGGTAAATAACCCCTAGCTAGCCATTCTACATATAATATGAACACAACACTATCAACTAGCTTGCCATACCATGGGTAAATCTATCTACATGTATTCTCAGCAGTGTGAACACCGCACTCACAGCTAGCTAGCCATAGGATGGGTAAATAACCCCTGACAGTCCGTTCTATCTGCAGGTGGAAGCATTAGACCTTAGTTCCCTCAGGGGTTCGACTTGTGAGTGATAAAACCTTAAGGTCTAATCCACTTTACACAGAAAGTCTTCAAGGTCATACCAGATACTGTATATCCATGTATCCATACACAGCTAAATTAAGGAGACATGTATGGCACTCAGTATATCACAATGAAAAATCCTTTCCCATCATAATAGTAAGTCATTGTATCAAATAGAACCTCTTAGTTGCACACAATGCTAGTTTATTGTTAGCAACTTGTTCATCATTCATCATCAAAATTATTTCTAGGATTGTTTGCTTAAATGTAAAGATCAAGATGCCTTCTTCTGCTTCTTCTGCAAGATGCTTCTTGCTGCTATGTTTTCATATCTTAGTTAGATTACTTAGTAAAAACTACTTACCCCATTTATTCTGCTTTTAGAGACAAGCTTTGTTTTATACCCCAATCATAGGTCATTTTACTACTTTTGAATACATCTGTGTGCTTGAATTTTCATAGTATTCTCAAATCACTTATAATCCTCTCATCTCAGAGGGGGATATAGTAATGCTACCATCCATCCTTCCGTCCTACCGTCCGTTCGTCCGTCCGTTCGTCCTGGTTACCGTTCTATAACTTTAGTAATGTTTAACAGATTTTCATGAAATTTGATATGGTATCAAAACAAGCCTAGGATTGATCTTGGAGTATGTAGGTCAATGGTCAAAGGTCATGCTTTTTAAATATACAAAAATAGCTAATTATGTATCAGAAAATATGGTTTCCATTTGATAACTTTAGTAATGTTAGACAGTTTGTAATAAAATTTGGTAAGAAGGTACACGGTATAAAGATATAGCCTAAGTTTAATCTTCGAGTATGTAGGTCAAAGTTCTCAGTTCATGGAATATGCAAAAATAGGTAATTATATGAATGCAAAAATGTGGTTTCCATTCGATAATGTAAGTAATGTTGCCGAGTATGTAAGTCAAAGGTCATTAGATATGCAAAAAATGGTAATTATGTATATTTGTACCCAGCGAGAGGATGCTACGCTTTGCGTTGCCCTTGTTTCTGTTTAATTTTATACATGGTTGTATTCCATCTCTGCCCCTGCTCTATACTTTATGTTCACATTGTCTCTTCTCTCTCTCTCTCTTTCTCTCTCTCTCCATTCTTCTACCTTCCTTTGTCTCTCTCTTTCTATGCCTCAGATTCTTCTTTCTCAATCTCTGTCTTTTTCCCACTCTTAGATTGAAATTACCTCTTTGATAAAGTACATGTAAATCCATAGTGATCTGTCCTGTGACAGTTTCTAAAGAGAGAATCTATCTTTAGAAAGCCATTATACTTGACTTGTTTAAAGTGCTTCTGTATTTGTATGATGGACCTTATGAGGTAACAGCTGTTTAGAGATGCATTAAGGGATAACAGTCTTTCTCAGAATCTGAAAATCATTGTTTTTAGATTTATCATTCAAGTTCTTATGAGTTATTTTTATCCTATGCATTTTAGTGTGCAAACAAGAGAACAGTGGAACCAAGTTGAAAAAAAAAATAACATTTTGAAAACAATCCTTGTCAGTACTCTCGAATTTTTATCATATCAGATATTTCTTTTCAAGAAAACTAGTCAGCTAGCTTTGTAAATAGCATGTGTTTATTCAGAGAAATCCTGTAATTATAATAGAATGTTTTCATTTTTCAAAGTAATTATTTCTTTCTCTCTGCTGCTGCTGCTACTCCTGTGTGAGTAGATTATTTATAGTACTAAGTATAAATAGCTTTTATCCTCACATAGAAGGATAGGGTGATGTATACTTCAGCATAGTCCCACTTGGTCAAATGCAGTAGTGTGAATATAATGAGACAGCTTTTCTCTCCTGAGCATTCTTTATTCAATCAGGTAGATGTGTGAATGAGTGTTAGTAAGGTGACCCTATGTGATGGTGTGTGGGTGAGGGTTTGTGGGGGTCTCATTCAATGTGAAATGGAGGTTGTGTGAGAATGGTGGCAAGGTGCACGTTGGTATGTAAAAAGGATGAAACATTGTCTTCAAAGGGTTGTAATATTTACTTCTTGTCTTACTGGCAGTATCAATATAATTTATGATGGGTTATCATTGTGATTAATACTTTTAAAAATGGTTTTAATGATATATGAATGTATTTCAGAGCAATTAGAAAAACAAGAACAAGTTCACAATTTTCATTAAGTATCTATAGGTATCATGATGAAAGCAATAGAAGGTCTTAGTGAAGTTAATCAATAATAATATACTGCCTCTGATACTGCTTTCACACCAAGGTACAGTCGCTGGGTACGGTCTCTGCATCTTCTCTGAGTCTTCTTTCTCTACATGGACCAGTGGATGATTGGGTTTTACTAATACTTGTGGTATATACTGACTACTGGCTAGTGACTTGATAAGAGTCTTCTCTCTCTACATGGACCAGTGGATGATTGGGTTTTACTAATACTTGTGGTATATAATGACTACCTGCTAGTGACTTGATAAGAGTCTTCTATCTCTACATGGCCCAGTGGATGATTGGGTTTTACTAATACTTGTGGTATATACTGACTACCGGCTAGTGACTTGATAAGAGTCTTCTATCTCTACATTGACCAGTGGATGATTGGGTTTTACTAATACTTGTGGTATATACTGACTACCGGCTAGTGACTTGATAAGAGTCTTCTCTCTCTACATGGACCAGTGGATGATTGGGTTTTACTAATACTTGTGGTATATACTGACTACTGGCTAGTGACTTGATAAGAGTCTTCTCTCTCTACGTGGACCAGTGGATGATTGGGTTTTACTAATACTTGTGGTATATACAGACTACCGGCTAGTGACTTGATAAGAGTCTTCTCTCTCTACGTGGACCAGTGGATGATTGGATTTTACTAATACTTGTGATATATACTGACTTTCAAGGTAACAGATGCTAGTTCTGCATGATTTAAAAGAAAAAAAAAACAGGAAAAAGATGTGTACGATCTTGAATTACTGGTGATGATTGTAATGTCCATGTAAAATGTAGAACTATTTAGAATTCATTAGTATGAGTGGTGGTTTATGAAGGTAATAAGAGGACATTATGCTTCAGACTGTATTGTATATTTAGTAGTAATTGATTGAACTATGGTAGTATTAGCAGACACCTGTTTTCATGTTGATTAATTGCCCCCCCCCCCCTCCTTAGTAAGGCATTAATGCTTATCATTGATCTGTTAATCATTCATTTTAGGGGGATGCATAATTCATATAGGCCTACTATAATCGTGGGGACAAAATGTCATTTTGATAGACAGCAAGAATGGTAACGGACAGGAGGTTGATTTTTTTAAACTGGAATTTATAATGCATAAAAACTAAAATCCATTGATATCTCCTCTTTCTCTTCATCTCTCTACAAACGACGTAGCTCATGATTCTATGTTTCTGCCAGTTTTAACCCAATATTTTACCTATGCCTGTGTGTATAGTCTTGGTATAGTTTTGATAGCTGTATTGCCTCCTGCTATATTCTGTTATCATATTTTTCTCCCCCTCCCCCTCTATCTCTCTCTCTCTCTCTCTCTCTCTACACACACACACATCATCATTTGTCATGATTGTAATATGATAACTGTAACAGAGATTTTTTCACTGGAATGTTCCCATCATATTTTCATAGTATCTATACTGTAATGCAGACTACTTGGCTGGATTTTGTTTACTTTCTTGTAATCTCATCATTCACTGCATATTGTCAACCCTCCATCATAGTCCTGTTATAGTCATCTAAGATATCTAACATATATATAGAAAGGAAATATTCAGTTTTTTCAAGGAGTGTCTTTTCACTGCATAATGATCTTTATTTGCCTATAGAGATGTACTTTCTTTTTAAAGAGTTGTTTTTAATTTTCTCCATATTGAAATTAAATTCTCATACAAATGAAAGAACTAAGTTACCTTGATAATATAATCCTAATATATCTCAAAAGGTGATCATATTCAGGTAATTAGCTATAATTCCTTGTCAATATTCAGTGAACATTTAGCATTCTATCTGAATCACAAGTCAAGCACACATAATACATGCGTCTTGTGATCTAGCTTTAACCAGATTTGTGTGCTAAAATGACTTCCTATTTCTGGCTGCCATCCATACCAATCAAATCTAGGTTCACTCAGCCACGAAGGATAAGTTGCCAATTTGGGTCATGGCAAGCTTTCATGCTTGAAGAAGGCAAATATGAATTCAAGATACCTTGTAGTGGATGGTTGTCCACTTTGGATTTCACATCTTCAAACAATTAATGTTACAAAACAGTCAAGTGGTTTTAAAATCTTATTTAAGTATAACCTTGGGACACTGGATTTAAAACTACTGTAATAGGTACAATGGCATGGTAAAAACTGAGTGGCATGTTAAAATATATGCGTCTGGAATGCTTATAATACAAACAATGTTCTATTTATGTTGCACGCATTTTTTTTTTTTGGGGGGGTCACTACATTTCTTTAAGTTTCTTTAAAGGTTATGTACAGGTTTGGTGGGCCTTAAAAAACTATTTGTTAGATTTCTTTGCTTTTACCTCATCAGTAGCAAGATAATAACAAAACTGAGATGCTGTGAAGTTTTTACCTCATCAAGTTGAATATTTAGAAAATGAAAGGTGAAAAATATTTCATCTTGGGTCAGTAACGCAAAACTCAAACAATGTCACCTTCACACAGTACCTTCACACAGTGCCTCCACACGTGAAAACCATCCGAGAGTTCTGTTTATGTGATAAGTATAACAAAGTGCTGTGATCATTTTTGCGGGGAGTGGTTGGGTTGCAGAGGTCTTATAATAGGGCATACTGTAGCCATTGTATTGCTTTTCTTTCAGATATTTACTTTAAAATTTACCATAATCATGCATAGAAAATCACATGATCCTCACAGGTATCTTTTTTTATGCAGACAGACAATTGAAGACTATATTTAATCACTTTCATGCCAATATCTTTTTTGCTACCAGAATTGCACATGAGTGATGAAGTTCAGAATAACCTTATGGAATCTTGGTTTTACTCTGGCCTTCTGATTCCATCCTCTATTATAACATTTTTACATATCTTTCCTTATACATCAAACATGCAAATGCACACTTCCCCACACTAAACAGCCTTCATATCTAAGCTTGTTCTATATTTAGAAATGGGACCGCCTTTATTAAAAAAAGATGAAGAAAAGAAGTACCTGAGAGATGGAGGAGTGCAATATATCACTCGTTGAGTGGCAAGGAATTAGTCGCTTGCTTCAGTCTAGTTCTTTCAAGGCTTAGCATGACGTCAGAGGGTTGAACCTTCTGTCCGTTAATTAAGCTGTCAGGACATATTACTAGCTTGAAGCATTTCCTTTTTATGGTCCACCTTACACTGGACAATAAACAATTGTAGCTTGAAATGTACAAACAGTTGACAATTCTGGCTTTGAACAGAAAAACAATCAAGTTCTGATCACGTGGTATAAACTATCAAAGTCCCTAATCTAAATCCTTTAGTGCTCAGTATTATTTCCCCTTGTTTTTATTGCTTTCCTGCCTATACATCTAAAGAAAGGAATTGTATCTGTGTGGGTTGAAAGCAAGAAAATTAGCTTTGTTTTGATTCTTTGTATAGCCATTATATTTAGCAAGTAACTAAAATGCGTGAAATGTCTTTCATCCGAGTCGATGAATACCAAAATTAATATCTATTTAATTTTTTTTATCAATTAATAAATAAATGTAAAAAATAAACAGATGAATGAGATAGTTTGGTTTCAGTCTTCATTTGTTTTTAGTTTTAGATTTATTTCTGTTTAGTTGTGCAATATTTTTCCTGTTAAAGTAATTTAAATCAAGTTAGAATTAAACCAAAGTTATTTTTCAAACTGCATTGTGTCTTTCTAAATGTCAGTAGGGTACAGATACATTCTACAACTCAGGAAATCCCCTCTCTTCTGCTAACTTAGACGTACAAATAACACAGTTGTGAGTTGATCAGTTGAAAATAGTGCATGCGATAAACTCGTTAAGATAAGAGTTTTCTGAAGCCACAACACGGAAGCTTTAACCTGTTGACTTACTGAATTCTCAAACTCCCATAGACTTAATACAGGGGACCAACGGATTCCAGTAGGCAATGGGTTAACGTTTCTTTGTTGTCATTCCTTGTCTGCTCTTTCTCTTCCTGTATTCTCTCACATTTTTCTCTTCTCGCTCAAGCTTTTTTTTTTTTTTTTTTTTTTTTTTGGGGGGGGCATTTTCTCAGGGGTGACCGCCCCCATCGCTCCCTGGCTACACGGGTGTAGATGCGCTAATTTTAACCAATGAACGACTAGAGCTGGGTGGTTTTTGTTCTATAAAAATGACTTTAGGTCCTTGTATTTTGATAAATTACAGGAAATATAAATGTAACATTAGATGATAACCCATTTCTTTGCATTGCATAGATACTACTTACCAGCAGCTGTGATAAAAAAACCCCAAACATATCATCTGTTTTCATTGTCACGAAGTGATGGATACGAGGAAAATCGCAAATTTTTCAATTTTGAGTTTTTTTCATTTTTGGACATTTTTCACTAACATCTTGAACCTCACAGAGTTTCAGACCGTAATAATGTCTAATTACGTAACTATGGCAATGACAACAAGAAAATACCAAGTAAAAATTCTGTTTTCACGAAATGATGGCTTTCAGTTGCCCCGTATATGTTTTACGTGTGCGGCTGAATTCCGTCACTTCGTAAAAAAAAAAAAAAAGAGCGTGTCTTCGATTTGAATACTTTATCGCGCACAATTAGGTCAAATGTGCGCTCATCAAGTCCCATTTGTTTAACATGTGTGCAGCTGAGATTTTACTTCGTGAAAACAAAATCACAGTGGGACCGTGAATTTTGTGTTTTCACGAAATGACGGCAAAGTTTACACCTCGTTTTCTTCTAAAATTTAAAAGGAATATGCAAATGATTAATAATGGAACTTGTCCAGAATATGCCCTATACAAGGATATAAAATTTATTCACCTTTCTTACATTAAAGAGGTTGAGATTGAGGTTGGAAAGTTTGAAAGCAATTTACTCAAAACTAACTTTTTTTAAAGTTGCGCGCTCATCTGTTACTTCGTGAAAACAGGGACGATATGTGAAACATCTTATCAAAAATATCTCTTATTGAAAACAGATATTTCAAAATTACATAGATGAAATATAAATGGACTAAAAGTCAACATCCATCACAAATAGCAATGTTCACAATATGAAGGCCTGATAGGTATGTATGTATGGGTAGCTACTAGGGCAGTGCAGTACATAAAAGCTGTATGCATTGGCTAAAGCTGCTCTCTATAGCAGTCGGAGGTGAGATATGAACATGTACGTGCTTTGCTTCAATTGATACATGCTGCTTGATTTAATATTAGCAATCACATTGAAGCACTCATGCAATGTACTAATGCACAATTGTCAATAGAAAAATGCATTTTTTTTCTTTTTAGGGTTAAGTGTTGCAAGCTTTGAGCAGTTACTGTTCAAAGATTTTATGATTTACTACATGTATAAATTTGAAAGTGAACATGTACTTTCATCATTCAGTGGACACGAAAATGTAAGCTCAGTACAGAGGGTTTGATTAATTTTTACTGTTAACCAAATGTCCCATTAATTTCAGTTAGCATCAACATTATTTATGAAAATATTTATGTATTTGTTTTGTGAAATGCAAAGTGAAAACTAATATTCTGATTATAACAAATATGTTGGTCTATATATTATGTTGGTCTGTATGTTTGCAATCTTTTAAATTTGCTGAATGATATGATGAAAAGATTTAGTTTCTGTTCTAAGGAAAATAGGTGACATCTTAAAAGCAAAATTTAAAGTAAATCTTTCTTGATATGGATTTCTTTAAGGGGTGGAAAATTTAGTGCATGCTTGGAAGATTGAGTTCAGACACTAAATCTTGACAGAAATAAAAAACACCTATTGACGTCACTGTTTCACATGGAAGCCTTTGCTTTAGCTCAGTGTGATTCAAATGTATCTAAGACTGCATGAATTTTGATCTATGTAATGCTATCTAAGTGTAACATCATATTATGATGAAGATATAGTATGACATATTCACCTGCCTATATGCATATACTATGAGATAGTGCATGCTTGAGCAATATACACACTCATTGCACTAGCAGGTGGTCAACATCTTATCTCTCATTTCAATCCTGACAGTATTTATAGATTAAAGTGCAAACTTCTAGCACTATTCTGAATGGTTTCACACATGCTCAATGCATACATACATACATGCAATCTTGGTGCTTTATGCCTTTCTTATTTCTTACGATTAGAGTAGCTTTACAAGTCATTATTGTACCGACAGAAGTACGCTTGCCTCTGCATAATCATACAGTGATTTTTTCTTCTGAAATGAAAATGTAGCAGCCGTGTCACAGTAATTGCACAATGTCCATCTTATTGACCCTTTCATCATCACTATTGTACTGTTTATAACATTAAAAGTATAGTTTGAGTTCATAGTCATATATTTTTATTCCAGTTATTAATTTTGTGAAATGCAACACTCGCTTGAATCCTATGTACATAGGACACGCTGATAAAATAAAATAAAAAACTAAACTTTACCCATAATATGGTGTGAATGTGCAATGATCAATTTGTATGTTCGATCCAAGCAAAAGATCAGAATTCCTGATTGCACACCAGTAGCTGCTCAGATATTTTATATTTCAAATTCTATTGATATGAGTTAGAAAATACATGTATTGTCATTTTGCTGAAGCTTTTTATGCCATTCTCATCTATTACAAAGTTCCCTAATTTTAGGAGATGATGAGTTGGATGTGTTTATTTTTTCCCCTTTTTGATTAACATTATCCATTACAGTATTTAAATGATTTTCATTGACCAACAATTTCTATATTTTGGATAGGTTGTCAAGTTCGTAGAATTTGGTTTAATGTTATACATATTACTTCACACTTTGAGAAACAAAAATCTTTGATGCTGCTCCATTTTTATGAAAGCAAAGCTACATATCCTGCTTTTTAACCCATTGGGGTAATTATCACATAGATCATTTAAACTGCTGCATTTTATTTTCAAACATTACCCTATTCTCTTTCGATAGGGAGCATACACCTTAAAGTGGCAAAGCAGGAAATATCTATGAGATTTTCTTGTTTGCACTGAATGAGGGCAGTATATAACTAATTTGTACTGCTATCATAAACAGGGTATGATAAATGGTTGTAAGGATATCTGGAGTAATTTTGATTCATGTGGAAGGTATGTTTTCTGTGTGAATTGAACCTATTGACTATGATAACCAGGTGGCTGTGTAGTAAGTCTATAGGAATTTCAGAAGTCAGTTGTTAGCAGGTTAAGAGAAAAATTCATGAAACATGTTATTGCTGGTAGTCATCTTTTTCTGGTAGTCAGTTGAAGCTTTGTGGTCTGGTGGTTCTGACTCTCGTCTTTCAATCAGAGGGTAATGGGTTCGAATCCCAGCCATGGTGTTAATTTTCCTTCAGCAAGAAATTCATCCACATCGTGCTGCACTCAACCCAGGTGAGGTGAATGGGTACCTGGCAGGAATTCACTCCTTGAAATGCTTGCACGCTGTAAAAGGCTGGGGTAATAATATCCAAGTCCTTTGGAAGCGCATAGAGACGTTATATCATAATGTGATATGCGCTATACAAGAACTGTATATTATTTTATTTTTATCTTCCAGATGAGAAGTCCTTCATAGGTTATTCCAAAGAATTACACTTTGTAAAATCCATGAGATTATAGAAGCATGCACCATTTAGATAAAAAGGTATTCACTGTCTCAGTCATAGATATTAGTTTGCCAATGCCTCCATTATCCATTTATCTCAGAAAGAGACATTATTGTTGTAGACTATTCTAATTTGAATTGTCTGTAAATATCCAGTGTAACCTTTAACATAGAAACACATCATAAATCGTGATTTGATTTAGTTATATATGAAATTTTCTTCCCATCTCTCAATTAATTCCAATTTCAACAAATACATTGCATGACTGGAAAAGCTATTGAACTTTAGTGATAAATTAGAAATAAATATCTTTGATGGTAGGTATAATTTTATTTTTTCACATTCACATATAACTCCAGTGATATGGTAAAAAACAATGAAATGGAATGTTGCTTATGATAAAAGGTTCAATTGTTATCTGTAACCTCTGTCGTGGATCTTTAAGCCTTATCTCATTAATATGAGCCATTTACCAGAAGATACCTTCTACAGGTGGTGGTAGGAGAGACATGCATTATACTAGGTACTAGGTTTTGAAGTCAGACACTTCTTCATTCTTAATGTTGTTACTTTTTTTTTATTGTCTTGAGCTTTTAACCAAAGTGGAAAATGATGCTATAGAAATCCTGTGTATTGTTATTATTATTATCATTCCAAAAGCAATCAGACTTCAAAATGAACATGTACAGGCTAGAGTAATACACACCTGAATGTTCTACTTTTGATAAAATACCTTTACAACACTCATATGAAGAAAAAAATCTACAAGAGATATAGTAGAGAACATTAATAAGGATGTAGTATGTGAAGATAAGAGTATTGGAAGAGACTAGAAGAAAGAAGAGTAGATATAGTAAGGTGTGTTGACAGCAATATGAAGATGGTATGAGCCCATAGAGAATCAGTGATTGATTTTCTTTGATGGTGAGAGAGGAATTGATTAGTGATAAGTGGGTTGGATGAGGAGATGGTGGATGAATAAGGGGGTTGAGAAGGGGCTCTGAGGTCTACATCATATTGTAGTTCTTTGCACTTTATTGCACATGTTAAGCATGGGTATAATGCATCAATGTGAATCAGAAAATAATTGATTCCTGTTGTGTATAAACTGATCTTTTTAAAGGCAAATTGTTCACCATTTTCAGTTATAGGTGATATCGCATGTCTTGCAAGATATAAAATTACTGTGATAAGAAGAAAGAACAAAAAATGTATTTCTTGAGATAACTTAAATCATTTCATGTAGATAGGACTATTCTTAATTTGTTTTACAAATCCGTTATAGAAAGTGTTATGTTATTCAGTTGTGTTGTCTGGTTCCAGGGTTGTAGGAATAAGGACTTTAGCAAACTTCAGAGAATCTCCAAGCAAGCAGGCAAGATCACAGGCGAAAATCAAAATTTGAATGAAGCAAGCGAATCCAAAATAATTCTACAAGTCAAACAAATCATGAAAAATGAAAATCATCCACTCTTTCCTTGTTAGCGTTTTTATGCGTTCCGGTAAGTGACTTCGGTCAATGAAGTGTCGCACTCAACATTTTCTGAATTCCTTCGTTCCTTTTTCCATCCGCATGTACAATCAACATACCACCTGAATTTTACGTTTTTTGTCTCTGTACTATTAATATTATTTCTGCCATCGTTCCAGGCCATCTCGTTCACTCAAACACTTAAATGTAATGACCCACACACAATGTTTATAATGTTTATAGTAACAACATTCTGGAGAATTTCAATCATGTTTATGTCATTATGCTGTGTATGAGAGTATTCATGTGAGCAAAATGAATTTCGAAAGACAATAAATTGAAATTGAATGAATGAATTGAATTGAAATCACATCGGATATCAGTTGCAAGACATTAAGTCACCAAGATATCAAGAAGAAATTATAATCACCTGAGATATCAGTTGCAAGACATAAAATCACAATGATAAAAATAAATGATAACCACATCATTTATAGGACTTGATTCATTTAAGGCATTTTAGAAAAAACATGTGGTGTGAAAGAATACATATGGAATGCAAAATGCAAAAATTAATATGTCTGTTGTGACATACTGGAAAGAAATTTCAGCCAATATTATTCCACAACAATATTGTATATGGTCTACATGCTATCCACGTAATTATCAATCTGTTTGAAAATTCTGATTTTCAACAATTTTCCATTTTGCGTTTCAGACGTTTTTGCACATGGTGTTTTAGATGCCCAAGTTGGGACAAAAATCAGTAATCCATTATTACATCTCTATAAAAAGAATTCAACCTAAGAAAGAATTGAGGAAATGGGAGAGAAAGTTGACATGAATTATCTTTCAATTAAATTTATCCAGAAAAAAATGATACATCTTATGAAAGTATTGTGATCACTTTGTGTCTGAGATCCATTATTACATTATTGTGCAACCTAAGAAATATGACAACTGACAATGCAATAGCAGTTCTATAAGAGCCGAATATGGTGATTACATCTTTGCTCTAAAATGATGCATAGAAACATCAATCTAAAATATTACAGAAGGACCATATGAGCATGATGAAACATTCTAATTAGTTGGTAAAGGAAAGTATAAACTGGCCTGAATTATTGATATATTGTTACACCAGAATGTTTTCACCATATCAGTCCAGTTTGTGCCTGTTTAATTGCTTCAAAGAATGTTTCACTAAAGTAAGGAGTATCTCATGGATTTACCAAGACCAATATGTCATACTGCCCTCTAGCTGTGTGTTTGAATACTTTCTGTGATTTTCTAACGTAGCAAGAATATCATGCATGCAAACACATTTATGGACAAGCTAAAATGGATGGGTATATACAATATGTTTTATTCATTTAACATAGGAAGAATATCCTGTATGCAAACTTTAATGGACAAGCTAATGGATAGGCATATACAATCTGTTTTATTGTAATATCTAACAGAGGTTATAATCTTTAGATTAAATTTTTTTTTAAAATGACATCCTAAAGAACACAAATTTAAGATTCTTCTCTGTTTTTTTTTCTTCTATTTTTCTCCACCTTATCTCTCTCTCATTCTATCTCTCCCTCTATCTTGAAGATGACACTCAAAGAATTTCTGAGATTCAAATGTTACCACTACATCTTAACTGCATAGTTCATCAATTTATGATTTCTTTGAAAAATAATCTGACTTTTAAAAAGATCAAAGATCTTCCCATTTTATGATGATGATATGACTTGTGTACTGAGTTCAACCATGCATAGCTTGTCAGATTGGAAGAATTCTCTGTCTCCTTTCTACCAGGCACGTACACCAATGATGCGGTCCCATTGCATGCAAACATCATTCTCCCTTGATACTCTCAATGCTGTCTATATACCCTCTGGGTATCTGTTGTATCACTATTTTAGTGATTCATCACTACTTGGATGCAGTATGCCTCACATAACAACGACCTCTGCCTAGGAAGTCCTCAGGAATTCTGAAGAGTAAATGTCTTGAAAATGTAGGACATCTATTTGTTAGAATCTGTGCCAGAGTGCTAATTTTAGCTCAGTAAAGTGATTGGGGATTGATTATGAGAATGAAAGGGAGAAAGAGAAAAGATTTTCTTTGTGTCAATGTACTTTTTTTTTAGTGTTTTTCTCAGAAAATTTAGTTTAACAGATTTAACAAGATTCTATGCTGACATTTAAGAGGAAATATTTTAGATTCAATTTCAGGTCAGAATAAGTGTATGCAATCCAGAGTGGTGGGAATTAAATACAAAACTGCTATGATACTAGTATGCTAAATTCTGGAATGCGTACACAAGAAAGAAAACTAGAAAAGCTTGAGGGTTTTTTTTAAACACTTGAACAAATCTCTTGCCACATGCCTCAGGGTGTTGTATGAATAAAAGTCTGTGATGGACTGGTTGACATGTAGAGAGCTGTGGGAACTGTATGTTCACCAATAAAATCTCATTTTATAGTTCTGGATATTTTGTGCCTGAGATCTTCTTGTTGGTGCTAACCTGGTTGAGATTACCTGCCAGAGGGGTAGTGGGTGAGAGAGAGAGAGAAAGAGAGAGAGAGGGGGGGGGGGGGGGGGCAAGAGTAGGGGAAGAATTGTGAAAGAGAAGTGGTAGGAAGGAGGAGAGAGATATAGAGAGATCAAATGAAAACTGGGTTAGAATTAGGTATTTGCATGTGTTGTGTCCAGTTGAGAAATTATGCATATGATAAAAGGTAGAAACTGATCAATGAGCACCTATTGCCATAGTGTGTAATTTTATGTGCTAATTGTTTAATGATTTTTGTGCAGCTCTAACTTTTTAAAAATGATTTACCAGGTGTAAGCCAGTCTGATTTTAATAGATTGGATCTAAAATTTTCAAACAAGAAATGCATTTTTTTTTTTTACATGTGAAAATGAAAAATAAAAAGAGTTTGTAATTTAGAAAATATATTATACACCTTTTTAATCACAAATAAGAAACTAATTTTGGAATATAGCTTGGTACCTTTTTTGTCAACTTGGTGGCACTTGAAGGTGTAGTATTACTATTGCAGTGCCTTTCAAGCTATTGCTATTCCTTTTTATTGGATCAATCCTTTATTGGGGCTTTTGGGTGTACATTTCTTTTTTTTTTAATATCAACTAACACCCTATATTACTTTTGTTAAATAGAAGGTAAAAGGGAACAAAGCATTCTTCTTTAGATAGATTTGAACTGAGATAATCAACAATAAGATTGAGAGAGGTGACGTGAGTAATAAGAGAGAGATCAATTTTCGTGTTCCTCTGCTTTGAAAGGAATCATAGTAAGGTAGAATAAATGTCCCTAATGCACTATCAATTTCATAGTCGAATGGACCATTGTCAGGCATGAAATTGACATGAAATTATCTCTACAGAGAGTTAGGGAGGGTAGAGATATTTTGCTTGAAGGCATGGGAAGACAGAGATTGGGGATTAATCATCCAACAAGCAAGCTAAGATTCAACAATCTCTCACTGAATTATTTCTACCTTTCACAGGCCTCAAAATAGGATTGGGGGGGGGGGGGCAAGGCCACTTTGGTGAGGGGCACTTTTTCACAGAGCGCACCAAGGCCACACAGAGGGGCACCACGGCCACTTTTTAGGGGGCATGTAATGAATTATTTGTTGGTGGTTTTTTTTTTTTTTTTTTTTTTGAGGGACGGGGTTCTGTAATACAGTGTAACTTGGGCCTATGTCAGTTTCATTATTAAACCAGTACAAATCATTTACAAAAGAAACAAATTATTCACAATGCACAAGTCTGAATGCAACCTTTGAATGATATATCAAAACACAAATCTCAGAAATTTTTGTTGTAATATGTACGTTATTCATGTGCAACCATTTTATTACCCACCAACATTTGGAAATGAAAATTATTTTTATTATCATGATCACTGATGTAGATCTTATGTTAATGTTAGGCCTACAAAGGCATGCCATCATTTTTGTAAAATCTTACATGCAGCAGTAAATAATACTGACCAGATACAGCTAATCACAGATGGATATCGATATATCTCTCAATGTAGTTAAAGAGTAAAAAGAATAAAAAATAGCCTCGGTAATGTCTCGTTGAAGCAACATAGCTTGCATCGCCACACCACCAGTAATGAAGAAGAGCTGGGCCGCTAGTGTTGGGGAAGAAATGTTGCTGTTGCTGTTGCCTGCTAAAGTAACTGCTGTGATTTCAGCAAGAAGTTTAACATCGATTGGATGAGAAAAAAGCCAATTTTGATATCACCTGAATCATGGAAAATGGCAATAAACTTGGTTAAAACTTATTTCTGCAAGCCACAAATACTTTTTGAAGCAGATATTCAGGGTTATGATTTCTGACTTCGAAATCCAGGATCGTTGCAGACAGCTTGTGCATATTTTGTGTATCCGTGTATGCTGTGTGTGTGGGTGTGTGTGTATGTATCGGCAGCAGCACACACAGCTAGCTACCAATGCAAGTAGCAGTGCAATGCTGCCCAGGCCGGCCTGCCAGGCAGGCTTGGCTCTGACCGGCTGACTGCATGCACAAACACTAGCTCATCCTATTGGATGCGATGCTTTGCAAAAACATTATCATTTTTAGTTTTATGAGATTGGAGACAGTTTTACTCACCAAGAAAAAGTGTAGACTTTAAAAAAGGGCACATTACGTATAAGAAAAGGGCATATTTATGAGAAAAAAGGGCATCTCGGCCAAATGAAAAAGGGCACAATTTTAGTGGCCATAACTTGAAGCAAAGAGGAGAAGGGCATCACGGTCATTAATGAGGGCATCGGTGTCGATGGCCATCAATTATTTCGAGGCCTGCTTTCACATTCTTACAAGTTATTAGAATCGGCTTTTTCTAATTCATTTTTCCCCTCTCACTTTTTTATTGAACCAGGGGATGGAAATATATTTTTTATGTCATTAGAGTAGATTAAAACATTTTGATGAAGTAAATTGAATATTAAGGAAATTGTTTTTTCACCCAATCCAGTCTATTAGATTTCTAGAAAAAGAAACATTATGGTCAAGGGAATGTCTTCAAGTAATTCTGATTTGTTTTGTAGTGTATTGCTTGTTGGATTATATTCACATCAGCATGCAACATGTATTGAAATGTGGAAAAAAGAAGTTTAAATTCACATGCTATGAAAGTAACCACTATAGATAGATGCCTGTATAGACCAATTTCACCTCCGGTTTATGTATTTGGCCCTCTATTGGCGACGCCATTGCTGCGGTGGGCAAGCGCGCTGACCGCGATTGGCTCTGTGTACAAAATGAATGTAAGATATGAGATATGCATACTTGCCAACTGTCCCGTTTTTATCGGAATTGTCCCGTTTTTAAAATTTTTTAGAGCAGTAAAATCGGAACATTCCGATTTTTGAACCTAGACAAAAAAAATAAATCAATAAAGAAAAAAAGAGAAAAAAGTGTTTGCGCGTGTTCTATATATACGAAATGTACAGTATTGTCTATGACTTCCGGGTTTGAGCTATCGATACACGTAATGTTACAGTCCCACCAACGAAACTGACCGATGGTACATGTACGGTATGTCAAGTTTCGGTCCCTCTCCCAAGTCGATTTTCCGCTGTGTGACTGGGTGTACACATGTGACTGCGAAAACATGGTTCGTTCGCATGTGATGCGATGCGATGTGCACAACGCATGTATGCACAGCACCGATCTCTATAGACAGAGAAATGAAAAGCATGAGGATTATATTGAACAACTAAGTAGTAATATTCTTTTAGTGCCTGTAAGCTATGAACATAAATTACAGAAGAGATATTTATTTCATGGTTATTTTTTAAAGTCAGTGGTATTGAAAATCACCTATCCCTTGTGTTATATTTTACCTTTATTTACAAACTGGGGATAGACAAAGAAAAAAAAATTAGAAAGTGCAGAGAGGAATAAAAAGAGAGAGAGAGAGAAGGGGAGAAGAAGCAGAGAAAGAGAGTGAGAGAGGAAAACAGAAAGTGAGAAAGGGAGAAAGAGGAAGAGAGAAGGGGAGAGGAAAGGGAGAAGAGAAAGGAAGGAAGAAAGATGGAGATAAGGAGAGAGAGAGAGAGAGAGAGAGAGAGAGAGAGAGAGAGAGAGAAGAATTGTGTCAGTCTGCATGAGTTCATTTAAGTTGTTCTTAAAATAAGTCTTCTCCCACAGGGTTCAAGAAGCAGTATGTCTCTGCCAACCAAGTCCATACCCAGTCATCTGAGGAGTCGTTATGGTGATTTGTTGGTATGCCTTAGGGAAGGAGAAAGAAACTTTAGAGCCTGGTCTGACTGGTTAAGAGAGGGTGTAGTTGGATTCCAAACTTTCTCAATTCAGTGAGTGATTGAGCAATGTTATGAACTTGATGCTTGGATACCAGCTGATATAAGATGGTACCTCTTAGTTGTGTGCTTCTACCTTATTGGGGATTGTTGTCAACAAGGTACCTCTTAGTTGTGTGCTTCTACCTTATTGGGGATTGTTGTCAACAAGGTACCTCTTAGTTGTGTGCTTCTACCTTATTGGGGATTGTTGTCAACACGTTTCTCAACTTTAGCAGAGTTTCACTATCCCTTTCAGAAATGGAACATCACTTGTGTTTATGTTCTGAGGAACTGAAAATGATCTTGGATGTTATAATAGGATATATTAAACAGATGCTCATCTGCCATCCAACTGAGAATCTCATTATCCAAGGAAGGTTGTTCCTTGTTTCAAAGTTGTGGAAGTTACATAATTTGTTGTGATCTGGAATTTCTACTACAGAATAATACATATCCATCTTATCAATGTATTATTACCTCAAGCTTGGAGATATCAAACTTAGATCATCAAAAAAACTTTTAAAAGTTGAATTTCATTTTGGTGACACTAACTTTCAGAAAGTTCTACATAATTTTGGTGACACCAGCAGCATATGAATGATATGTGATGGAGCTTGTTTGTTCACAATGATTTCATCAACTTCTTGTGAACTTCATATTAGCTTACATTACCAAGTATATTTACTACTAAGACTTGTCTGTTATGCTGTTTTACATTTTCTCGAGCAGTGATGCAAAGATACATTACATTTTGCTATTTGAAGAAATGGATATGAACCTTATTGATTCATCTAGGCTGAGACATCAGAACTTCATAAACTAGATTTCTTGTCAACTTGATGAGGATTATCCATCCCAAAATCACAATGTTTCGAAAGTTAAGACGAGCGTTCAGTGTTCGGAGTATTCTTTCTCATAACACTAAGAAGAGACCGGTAATCACCATTCTTCATTCAAACTGTGATATATTTTATATTTTACTGTGATATATTACTCACATAATACTGTGATATATTTACTCACATAAAGATGTTAAAGTTATTGAACATGTTTTGAATAGGGAATTGGAAAATCTATCTGTCTGGATGAACAGGAATAATTTGAAGATAAACTATGACAAAACTATGTGTATGTTAATTGGAACGCCTAAAATGCTAAAAAAAAACACCAAATTTACATGTGAAAATCAATTGCCATATATTGACCCAAGTGAAGAGCTACAAGTATCTTGGTGTCTTTGTGGATGAAAACATGAAGTGGGACTGTCACATTAATTACTTATTGCATAAATTGGGCAAAATGGTTTGTTATATTGCACAGTTAAAGCATTTTGTAAATTTGTCAGAATTGAAACTAATATATAACTCTATAATCTTACCTCATTTTGTTTACAGTGATATTGTATGGCAATCCGCAAACAAATCTCTTCTTGATCATCTTCAAAAAAATCAGAATAGAGCTGGTAGAATAATCCTGAAAATTGACCCCTTTTCACACACTTCTACCTCCCAAATACACTCTATCTTGGGTTGAGATGCTATTCAAACGAGACAATGTACACACTTGATATTATTTATTTATAAAATTCTTAATAATATGACATCTGAATATATGAAAAATATGTTTCACATAAAAACTACTCCTTACCCTCTTCGAAATGAGAATAATATATGTTTACCTAAACCAAAAACTAATAGTTGTAGAAGGTCTTTCTCTTATAGAGCTGCCTCTGAATATAACCGAATTCCTTTATATGTGCATAACGTCACCACTTTCAATTCATTCAAATGTACCTTTATGAAATATATTTGTGCTATTTGAAAAAAAAAAGTCTTTGATTTGTACCTAGGGAGTGAGGGGGGGGGGGAGGTTGTAGGAGATTACGTATACATGGCTATTTGTTTTTTTTTTGTCTTTTATTGTTGTTGTTTTTAAATTTTTGGTCATCTTCCTATATTATCCAAGTAAACTGGCTCCATGGAAGACCAGCAGCAATATGTTATTGCAGCTGATTATGGACTACCAGCCATATGTTTTATTCACTCCATTACCTTTACCACTTTATATATTGTAACTATGACCACTATATTTTGTGTATATGTATTTTATTTGTGTCATTTTTATATACGGAAATAAAACAAACAAAACAAACATACCGGGTATTAAAGTGTGTATCTGATGCATTACCTAGAAGCCCTAAGCCCATATCTGAGGGGCTGTCAGTGTCATAGGAAATTGATTTCTTGACATTATCTTGTCATGTTTTATATTTTGTAATATCAATTTTCAAAAAAAATTATAATTGAAGAGTGAAGTATGTTATAACTGTGGTAATAATAGAATTTAAAAGTTTAACTTCAATAGGTTAGCACACTGAAAAAGATGTAACAGCCTTTCTTAATACATAGAATGTCTAAATAGGGTTAGGGTTATGGTCATGGTTACATTGACTCTTCAATACAAGAAAAGGATCCATCCAATGATGTACCAGTCATGTGACTAGGATGCTCTGCTTTATCATCATGTTTTCCAACGTTTGTGGCGCCTGCTATCATACTTCATACTGACTTGATGATAGCCATGAAATTCAAGTCTTGTCCTCATATGTCTTCAACCCCAGTAATTGTGTGATTAGCTGTAGTCAGTAGGGAATGTGGATTGAGAGAAGGATGTCACACGCTGCACCTGTCTCACACATTTACTAACAACATGAAATCAGGCAATTATGTCTCCCTCCTGTGTCTGACAGAAGGTCGTAAGTTTAGAACATGAAATCAAGCATTTCCTGTTAATGTCCAACATAAGATCAGCAACTTGAAATCAGAAAATTATGTCTCTCTCCTATGTCCGACAGAAGGTCGTAAGTTTAGAATATGAAATCAGGCAACTCCTGCTATGTCCCACATAAGATTACCAACATGAAATCCGACAATTATGTCTCCCTGGTATGTCTGAGAGAAGGTCATAAGTTAGCCTTCCACTATCCTAATTTTCACAGTGATACTAATATTTTGTGAAGATTCCTGGAATTCAAGGAAGTGAAGCTGTGAGATGTAAGTGCGTGTCCTTTTTGTTCAAGGTTAGTAAATGTCCCAGGTATACATGTAAGAGTATTGATGACCTCCTTTTCCTAGCTTTCTCTGTTACAAAAGAGAAAATAGACTTTTTCAGTATTCTTTAGCAGAATTGCAGATGACCATTATCCTTGTGGTCAAACATGAAATGTTTGAGAGGTTATGTATTTTTTTAATGTCTTTCTTGTTGAAGTCAGCAAATTTGTGTAATGATGATTATGGTGGTTTCAACTCTTCTGGTATAGCATTAATTTTGCATAGCGTATACAATGTATGTCTGTCACATCTGACACTTTATTGTAATTAACCCTGCATTAGCATTGCTTGCATTTAAAGGTATTTCTTTTCTACCATGTACCCATTTACTACACTTGGGTGGAGAGTGGCAAAGTAGATAAATGTCCTGCCAAAAGACATTAATGCCTTGGCAAGACTTGAACCCTAAACTATAAGATCCACAGTCCTGTGACATATCCACTCAACCACAACATCCCTACAACCCCTGTAACAACACTTCAAATGCTACATTCTCCTTTTCCCCGTACAGATGGTTATTAGTTTCCATTTGTTTCAGAAACATTGCTTCAATGCTTTCAACAGTTTTTGAATTATAGTTTCATTGAAAGATAAATGGCTTCATGACAAGTGATAATAATAGTTCTTCACATGAAAACTGATATGGTTTGGTAGCTCTCAGGCAATAAAGGCATGAACCTGTAGCTAATATGTTGCACATATCTGAATGTCACTTTCAAGGTCAGATCAAAGGTGACTTGAGGTCAGCTCTCCCAGGCCGCTCTGAGAATAATGAGGATGTTTATTCTATGTCAAACAAATCCTTGATGTGTTTATATTTGTCAGCTTTCTACCACAAGGTCAATGATCATATGTAACAGTACACCGAAAATAACAGTATGGCCTCACAAGGGTAAAGATCTCTACTTCACCAACACGGTGCACATAAATTTTATGACCAGACTTTGGCTGAAATGTTAGGTCTCAAATTTTACATTCTGAAAAGCAATCATGATGGTTAAATTTGTTGCCAGTGCATTTATATCTTTGTCTTTCTCTTATATTCTCTTCCCCTTCCTCTCCATCCTTCCTTCCTTCCTTCCTCTCTCTTTCCCTCCTTCCCTGAAAGTATCTAATGATTCTATATACCAGTGATGCGTAACCCTTGGCAACACATGTATGGATGATGAATGATGCTGGTAAATAAGGTTGATGTCAGCCCTTCAGGGGGAACATGCAGGTTTATATCAGAATGTCTACTCCTGCAAAACTCATTACTGTCTGTCAAGACATTACCCTATATCATGTTTATTACAGCAAGAAGGTTGTTACAGAAATATAGAGACAATGATATTAGCAACCTTACATACAACTCATCTTACATAAAATAACCTTGAATTAACAAATGGGATTTTCAACACCATTCTGTTCTTACTAGATTTCCTTTTGTTTCTTAGAGGGCTAGATTGGTTCTTAACTTTTCTCAAGAATGACTAATTATGAGATTAAAGGCATTGGCTAACTTTGTGAGCAGCTGATTTAAAAAATTCTCAAACTAAGATGAAACATGTGTATGAGTACTTGTATTTGTATTCAAAAACCCTGAAATCAACCATAATTTGGAATGAAAAAGTGTAAGTTAGACGCAAACGGCAATTTTATTATCCTTCGTCTCACGAGACATTCACTAAGAGGACCGCTTTGCTTGAATTTGAAAATGCCGTTATGTGCCTCCCGCCGCATGATACGCCAATGCACACAGTACGGTAAGATGAGTCATACGCGCATGCGAACTCCTTATGTCTATTCTGTGCAACCGACTCTCGTATATTTTTCAAACATTGGTTCACATTTTTTATATTTAAACATACTTCCTGTGGATATTATAGTTTGAAACTTTCAGACTGGTATTTTTACACTATAACCCTTATGTTTATCCCATTTTCAAGTAACAAAACGAGATTTTTTTAAAATCATAACAATGTTAACCAATTCCTTTAAATAAAATACTGAAATGCTATGGAATTAGACCATTGCCTTCTGGAACTGAGTGGCTTTTGTATTGAGTTTATATGGGAATGAGGAATTTAAGTAGTCAACAAGTTTATATGGAGTTAGAGCATATTGAGTTTATATGGGAATGAGGAATTTAAGTAGTCAACAAGTTTATATGGAGTTAGAGCATATTGAGTTTATATGGGAATGAGGAATTTAAGTAGTCAACAAGTTTATATGGAGTTAGAGCATATTGAGTTTATATGGGAATGAGGAATTTAAGTAGTCAACAAGTTTATATGAAGTTAGAGCATATTGAGTTATCTGTCAGATCCATCTATATAGAGACATATTTATTTTGCTTTTAATTGATAATATCTTGAGCTATCATTTTGTGAAAAAAATCTGAAGAATAACCATTTGATACAGACTGAAAATATGTTAACTTTGCATTATTAAGTTAATTTTGTAGGGGAAGTTATTGACTGAAAACATAGAATTGATATTTGTATTGTATCTATCATCAACCAAGTAGATATACATAGTAGTGTATCTGTTACATGATAATGTTTCTTGGAGTGAAAGTATGGGAGTTATGGTCATGGTCAATGATGTGACGTACTTAGCTTCTATTTCTGGTTGACTGATATATTTGATCCATGACCTACTTCTTGCCATCTCTGTGTGATTTCTAGTAAGATAATGTTACTGCAGTACTTAACTCGGTCCAGTAAAACCTGACTGGTTTTGAAAACATCTTGTTCAAGGTTGATTGGTGTAGGATGAGGAGCATGTAAGGTTGCTAATATCAATGCACTAAACTCATTATTGTGGAAAGCAGGTCACAGTCATGTATACAGGTTCATATGTCTGGGTTCATATGGGATATTTTAGAGATGGATAATCATCACATTTGTAATAACATTTAAAGATAGAAAATCTCATTGATTTCACTCAATATTTTGTGGTAAAGAGAGTGATATACATGTATGTGTAATATTGTCCTCTTAGGGTTTGATGTAAAAATCATAAAGGTCATCATACTGTTATATCCTGAATATCTAGGTCTTTACATTCTTTATTTTATGTGAAGGGGGCATTTTAAGAATAATTTTTCAAACCAGGAGGTTGTACCTTGATAGGAATGTTTATTACATTCAAAATGCCATTTTAAATGTTAAGTTAATATTGAGACCTTAAGTTGGCTACTTGATGAGATTTTGTCCAATGATAAGGAGCTTTATTCATGTGCAGAATTCAAAAGAGTAGAAAATCTTGATTGGATGTGTTTATCTATAAACTGAATTAACCCTTTTACTACTAAGTTCTGAAATTCTCATAGACTTAATATACAGGGACCACCCGGTTTCTGTATGTGATGGGTTAATCCAGAGTCTGTAGCACATAAATCATTGTATTTACCTAACACAAACCAGACCATATCAATCCATAATGCAGTTATTACCTTTTACTTGGCTGGCGAATGTTAAGCCCCCATTCCACTATGATTTTCATTTTGGGGATGGCACAGAAATTGTGAATGATTCAGCCGATGTGATCTAGCGGGGACAGGGGCATCACGAGCTTGTAAAAATCAGAATAAGCGTAGGAACAGCAGAACTAAAATGGGCACAGCGTAGCTAGTGTGGAAACGACATAGTTAAAGCAGGAACAAAACATATTGAAAGCGTTGTAGGAACCTGCCTTAATTATAGTAAGAGAGGGGAGCGCGTAGTAAGAGCGTTTACAGTGGGAAAGTCGTCATTTGATTGGGGTAGATCGGGGCAACAGCGGGACCACAGCAGCACCTGGTTTGCGTCCCGTTCTGGTCGGGATGAAGTTTTGAACATTTTCAAAATTTCTTGCGGATCTGTACAACTACCTGATTCTTCTGCATTCTCACAACACTGCCGCCATGATGCTACTGATTAAAAACGACCCCTGCCCGCTTTTGCCGCTCTCCGCCGATTTGATAGATTGGGAGAGATCGGCATCCAGATTGTGATAGTGGAATGGCGCCTTTATAGAAACAACTCTTTTACGTGGTATAGTTGTTTGATTTTAGGAAATGTACAGATACTTTGTTTTAGAATGATTTTTATAATTGCAGTCTCTTTTTTAAGATTTATATGACATTAGATGGATCTATGATACAGGCTTGATCCCTAGTCTCTATTTTGATTTGCCATTGAATATTTGAGAGAGAGAGAGAGAGAGAGAGGAGGGGGGGGGTTAAAACCTGTGGATAACATGATATCAGTCATCCTGATTCCTTAACCCACTAACTAATGAATTCTCAAGTCCTGTATATTCTTTCAGGGACGAGCATATCCTTAATTCAATGAAATCTAGTTGGTTTTTTTTTAATAATCTGGGTATCAGGTATTTAATGATTACTGTAAACGCTGTTATTTTTGCATTTTTAATTTTTCATGCTGAGCAACCCAAGGACATATTCGCAGGTTCTTAAATTCCCGGTGCATCATTACTCACTCGCAAAAGTACAAGATTTGATTTGATATTTCAATGCATATGAAATCGTGCTAATATTTTCGCTAGTTCTAGAATTCGTGCTCGCCAAAAATAGTGCGAAATATGCGAAAATTAATGTACTGCAAATATTTCTGCATTTACAGTATGTTAACATCATCAGTAGATAGTACTTTCAGTAGATAGTACTTTCAGTAGATAGTACTTTCAGTAGATATTTCTTTGAGTGTCATCACTCACCAATTGTTCTTTGCCATAGTTTATTAACTGCACTTACTTTTATCATTCTAATCTCTCTTTGCTCTGTTATCTTTTTATGCTGGCTGTTTATCATTTTATTTCTTTGTTTCATCTTTTTCCTTACATGCTTTCACTATATCTTTTCTTTAATTCTATCTGTATACTCTTCCCCAAGGGTATTATAGGTACGTCCTCTAAGACCAGTTGTCAATTGCTATGAGGGAGGTCTCTTATCATTGATTGTTATGAAAGGATAGGTTTTCTGTCTGAAAATGCTTAGAAGGGGGAGACTGGTTTCTAAGCACAAGAATTACCAGTCACCTTATAGAAAATAATTTGTAATTTGTACAGCTACAGTATGTAAGAAATACCCCCTGCCCTGAATACTTTATCTGACATTTGAGGAGTTAATGATTAAGGAGAGCTCTTGAAGAAAATAAAGGATAACATAAGACCACGCTGCACAGAATTGAGGAAGACCATGTAAGGATTTCAGAATGGAGACTTTTGTAATAACCCTAATTCATGCACATGTACACTAATTGCTTTTATGTAAAATGAGATTAAATTTGAACTCACAATATATTTTGATAGAACATCGCCCAGCTGGCAGAACGGCATTAGCTTGAACACGCTATGTGAAAGGTACAGTGTGCCCGGGCCAGCCAGGGTCACGCCATGCGAACGCGTTAACACCTTTCTGCCACCCAGGCGACTAGAAGTGGTATTGAAGGGGTCATAGGTTGAATATATTATAGTGACATGAACCCCTAACTGCCTTACATACAGAACAAAACACGTGTTAGTGATTAGTACACTTTGAATTTATTTCAGTGTTCATGATTTTTCTTCTCTGTCTTTTACTTCACCTTCCATTGTATTCTAAGCTTCATTGGAATATTTGTCAATTTCCTCTTGATTGAAAGTGTAAACATTCCATCATTGAATGTATTCTTATGTTTTCTTTCAGAATTCAGCATTTGAGGAAGTAGATAAAGGGCAGCCATGTTTGAGCTGTGGTGATAAGTGCCTAGGATTTGTGCCACATAAATGGAGGTAAGCATTCTCTAGTATTTCTCATTTCTTGTTTTCTTTCTCTCTTTTTGTTGAAATTCTTAACTTTACTTTTTTTTATTATATGAATTAATCCTTCACACACTGTAATTTTTTCTTCCTATGATTAAAGTTCATTTATTTCAATATATATGAGATCAATTGAGAGAACAATAGCGTAGCATGAATCAAAGTTCCCCAGAGCTCTGGCCTACCATTTTTAGAATTTTTGCAAAGGTTGAAAAAATGTCTCCTAAACCCGAATTCATTCATATATGTCAAATTGAATTAGCTATATGTATATATATATATATATATATATACATTCCCTTACCAATTCATTATTATAAATTTGAAAATATGCAATCAGTTACCAGTACACCACATTAATAGACTGATTTGAAATTGTAACAAACCAAAAGACTTACCAGCTATTCCCATGGACATATCAATTACAGTGATTTCAGATGACAGACATCATTCACATATCAAACTAATCTAGAGATGAATGATTAGGCTGTATAGGAGAATGCATTCTATTCCCTTTAGGGGTACATTCCACTCACAGAGGGGTATTAACACAGAGGATACCAGGTAACACTCATGAATTCAAAGGCCATTGTATAACCTCCCTATGTTTACATCTTTATTGACATTGGTCATCATGGTGTCATGTCTAGTTAATGTACTCCTGACAGAAAAGAGAAGGGTCAGAAATTCATTAAGATTAGACTTTTGTTTGAATATATGTTTGTTATATTTGTATCTGGACAACTAACTGCCCCTCCCCCCCCCCCCCTCCTGTCAACTACCTCTGGTCATTACATCAGGCAACATTGGGAATTGATGTATTCTCAACATAATATCCTTTTGTCCTTTCTGAAAATAAAAAATAGGTGTCATTAATTTTTTTTAAAGCCATTTTCCCATCATATTTTTTCTATTTTTGAGTCATTATATAATAAGTGGATGCATACAGATGTGTTAGTGGGTTCTTCCAAAGAAAATTTCTGTTCAATCTCTCTATTTCCTTTTTTAATACATGTTTTTCCTTTTATTTCTTGCTTATACTCTTTTCATCTCCCTCTGGTTGTCTTTCTTTATCTCATCTTATCAGACTTACTATCTTCTAGTTAATGTGATTGAGGTTTATGCTTCACCATGTGGTAATAAGTCCTGAAAAGGACTGTTAAGTTTAGAAAAAAGTGAATAGAGTTGAGGGGGAGGAGAAATGGAGAGGCGACTCATACCCTTTTCAGACAGAGCAGATTTTCAACGGGTGTCCCCGGGTGCACCCAGGGACACCCGTTGAAACTCTCTGTTTGAATGGACAACATGGTTGAACTGCCAGGGAATCATTAAATTTTCCAAAAACTTACCCTCGAATCGTCCAGATTAAACACCGCTAATTCAATGGTGAACTCCCGGACGACACCCGGTGACAGTCTGTTTGAAAGTTTGTCGTGATGAAACACTGATAGAAATCCTGATTAAAAGGTCAAAGGTCGTGGTGGCTGGCGCCCTGGGCTGCATGTAAGCATTTCCGCATCCACTTGGTTGCACGCAAAAAATGTTTGTGCGATAATGTATCAGCCCAGCTTCTTGTTAGGTTAGTTCGGGCATCATCGATCCTTTTTTTAGTTTTTTTTAGTTTGAGTTGAGTTTATTAACAACATATTTACATATTTACATATTAACATGTGAACGTAATAACATGAAACTATATAAGAATATGTTAACATGAAATTATATAAGATATGATAACATGAAATTACATAAGAATATAATGATATGCAAGGTACTTACAGCTATGCATGCATATAATACATACATATATTTATCTTACAAGAATAGCAAAATTTTGGTGTATTTGATTCAATTTCATTATGACATGTTGAAAATTGAAAAGACAAAAACATGAATAAGTATGTATAGACATATGCATGGGCAAAGGTTCTGAAGACAAAAGAGAATGTTGTTAAAGGAAGAAACCAAAAGTTAGCACAAGTGCTAGTTGAGAATGGTTCTCCCATCACATCTACATTCGGAATGCTCATTGCAAAGTCTATATGAAAGGATGTTGAAAAAAAAATCTCTGGCAGTTTCATGGGGAGAATCACCCTTGGACACTCATGAAAGTCTGTTTGAAAGGGGCATCAGAGTAAGAGATTCACCGTTGGACACTCATGAAAGTCTGTTTGAAAGGGGCATCAGAGTAAGAGATTCACCGTTTGACACTCATGAAAGTCTGTTTGAAAGGGGCATCAGAGCAAGAGATTCACCGTTGGACACTCATGAAAGTCTGTTTGAAAGGAGCATCAGAGTAAGAGATTCACCGTTGGACACTCATGAAAGTCTGTTTGAAAGGGGTATCAGAGTAAGAGATTCACCGTTGGACACTCATGAAAGTCTGTTTGAAAGGAGCATCAGAGTAAGAGATTCACCGTTGGACACTCATGAAAGTCTGTTTGAAAGGGTTATCAGAGTAAGAGATTCACCCTTGGACACTCATGAAAGTCTGTTTGAAAGGGGCATCAGAGTAAGAGATTCACCGTTGGACACTCATGAAAGTCTGTTTGAAAGGGGCATCAGAGTAAGAGATTCACCGTTGGACACTCATGAAAGTCTGTTTGAAAGGGGCATCAGAGCAAGAGATTCACCGTTGGACACTCATGAAAGTCTGTTTGAAAGGAGCATCAGAGTAAGAGATTCACCGTTGGACACTCATGAAAGTCTGTTTGAAAGGAGCATCAGAGTAAGAGATTCACCGTTGGACACTCATGAAAGTCTGTTTGAAAGGAGCATCAGAGTAAGAGATTCACCGTTTGACACTCATGAAAGTCTGTTTGAAAGGAGCATCAGAGTAAGAGATTCACCGTTGGACACTCATGAAAGTCTGTTTGAAAGGGGTATCAGAGTAAGAGATTCACCGTTGGACACTCATGAAAGTCTGTTTGAAAGGAGCATCAGAGTAAGAGATTCACCGTTTGACACTCATGAAAGTCTGTTTGAAAGGGGCATCAGAGTAAGAGAGGAGAGTGAAGTCCTGAAAAGGACTGTGAACCACATGGGAGGGCGATGAGGAGAGATGGCTTTTTCTCCATTCTGAAATCCTTTCATGGTCTTCCTCAGCTCGTCTTGTTATTTGCCTTTATCAGTTTTTCTTTCTCAATATCACTTCATTTTAGTGTTATCTAGTCCATCCACCCCGTCTATTTAACACATTTACTTTCTAAATTGGTTGATATTAGACTACAGTCCAATCCACATCTGTTGGCCTCACATATGTGAATGCTCTTCTCAACTTTAAATCCCTCATCCTGCATGCTGGTAGTTATGCTGAAAATCATTAGGCTCGCTCTTTTGGATATAATTCACCTTGTTTTTTAGGTGTGATACATATGATAGGTTCTAAAAATGAACCCATGTCTGATGTTTTAAGGCAAAACTCCTAACAACAGCAAAACCACTCAAAACAAAACAAGACAAAAAAATATCCCACAACAAATAAGACCTTAACCCCCCAAAAACAAAAACAAAAACAAAAATGAAAACTTGAGAGGAAGGTGGAGGGGTGATGAAGGGTTGACTAAATTATCTACTAAGACAAATGGGAAGGAGGGGTCCTTACATTTGTCAAAGCTTTGAGAAAACTTTATTCTACAATATCTTCTTGTAACCCTTTTTTCTTGTTTCCTCTGCATACCTAGAGTCACAAGGTCTCTATTTTCCAATCAAAATTGATATCTGTTTCAGCAACCTGATATGACAGGCCCTTTTTTACAGGTCATGCCGCTGCAAATATTTACCGAATTATCTCATAAATGATGGGATTTATATTGAATTCTCAAAATGCTCTCTAGACTCTGCATATCACATGTGAGATTTGGGAGAAATAATGAGAATTTGATGAGTGTCGTGACTTCTATGGAGGTTCTGAAATTCACATGTTGCTGGTTTTCATGTGGTTGGATGCTAGTGTTGATGAACTCAGTCTTTTGTAGGATAGCTTTGTGTTATTCCAAGATTTATTTTGATGGTAAATTCATCAAGTGGCCATTTGTAGACACCCTACACTCTAAATTTTAGGGATTTATTTTAATGGTAAATTCATCAAGTGGTCATTTGTAGGAAACCCTACACTTTAAATTTTAGAGATTTATTTTGATGGTAAATTCATCAAGTGGTCATGCAGGAAACCCTATATTCTAAATTTTAAAGATATATTTTGATGGTAAATTCATCAAGTGGTCATTTGTAGGAAACCCTACACTCTAAATTTTAGAGATTTATTCTGATGGTAAATTCATCAAGTGGTCATTTTCAGGAGACCCTACACTCTAAATGTTAGGGATTTAAAGTCAAATCTAAAGGATTTATTTTTAATGGATTGTAGATAGGGACCAATCAGGCTGGATTTAAAATATATCTTTGGAAGGATTCAAAATTTTTAAATCCAAAATGATTCAGTATTATCAATCCAATGATATTTAAATTCAAATATCTAATGATTCGTTTGAGACTTAAAATTAATCATGTTTTGACTTATTTTTTTATTGAGCCAAGTGATAAAGGTGGACAAAATGGCCAGCAACAGGAATGAAGAGCTATGATGTTTTGTAGAGATTGCTATACCAGGTGAGAAGGCAAAAGCTGTACTTAAAGTACCGGAAGGTATGTGAGAGAATAACTGTTGCCATAAGTGTTATTGTTACAATTGAAGCAGCATCGTAAATTCACATGCTATGCCTACATGGAGCACTGCCACAGGCAATCAGTGTTTGCCTTGCCTAGTCCAGCACTAACTTTAACAAGTAGTCTAATTGGAACAGTAACACTAGTGCAACGATTATTCTCTTACATACCTTTCAGTACTTTAAGTAAAGCTTCTGCCTTCTGACCTATTATAGCCATCTCTAGGAAATGTTGTAGCTCTTTGTTCCCATTGCTGGCCATTTTGTCCACCTTACTCGCTGAGCTAGCACTTGCCAGCTGGCTTCAAACGATCAAATGACGATGCAGTTGTTTGTTTGCGTCGTTCGAATTTTCTCCTTGTGCGCATGTTACGTACATGTCACATGAAAAATCCCATTATCTGGATTCGTCAGTTTAGCGGTATTTCTGGAGTCTTTTCTAAATTCATATAGGATTAAAAACACTTAATTCAATCATGGAACTCAAAATTGAGATCTTCTAGATTTAAAATTGATCTAATTGGATGAAATTGTATTCAAATTCTAAGTAATATTTGAAATGAAAACCCCTATAATTCAGAGTGTATGAAATCACGATAATGACAACTGGTTATCATAGAATGGTCACAATGTTTGTAAAGTGTTTTGACACAGCAGTAGATAGTAAAGCTGAACATTTTCATATCTTCTTTTCCTCATAAATGGAAAGAAAAATTAAACACATGCTGTGCCATGTAAAGTTTCTAACAGGATTTTATCCAGTTGATAGCATGTAAATGAGTTTTTTGTTAGGGGCCTTGGACTCTTTTTAAGATGATCAAGATCGCATCTACCGTATTCATTATCTATTTTATTTCTACGATGGGAAGGGGTGGCACCCAGAAACATTTGATGAAATATGTAGAGATACTAGTATGCAAAATGATACAGAAATCTTGTCACCTCTTTTAAGCTAAACTTTGCCAAGGAATCAAATGGCAGCTATATTAATTGGTTTAGAATGAGACATGACTGATCTTCAGACACTGCCCTCTCTTGATTGATTTAAGCCTGATGACAGATCTCCATTCCATGTAAACATCTAAATCAAAATGTATGGCCTTAGGGTTTCTGAGGAAGTCTGCTTACTGTTCTCATACCATCTGATTTTATAAATCAGTCACTGATTTCTTGATCTGGTGTTAATGTAATGCCTAGACATCTGTTTCTTTCTGTTGGTTTGTAAAACTAGGGATGAATTTCATTCTTTTAAATTCTAGTTCCCAAAATACATTTCATACATAGGTAGTTTGGTCCATTGTTATTTTTATTTTATAAAGCTGATGACTTTATAAGCTGTAATTTTGAAGAAACATTTTAAAGTAATCTGAGACATTAAGGTATAGAAAAAAGGGGTTGAAACACTAATGATTAAAACTAAAAGCCCTTTAGTTAAGAGGTATTGTTTTTTAAGAGAAACGGAGCCAAAAATAAAAGGGGGAGCAGGCAGATATTGTTATAACAGGCCACAAAATAAAATCATATCTTAATTACATATGCACATCATTTCTCCTCACATTGAAAGACTGGAAACACAGTGTTAATAAACTATCATATATTTTTCAGAATCACACACTTAATTTATTCTAAAATAGTTTTCAAATACAAGTATGTAAAAACGTCAAGCATGGGATACTGCATGTAAACGAGGAAGATACAAGGCAAAAATAAGATATATAAACATTCACAATAGAATATCTAATAAGAAAAAATACAATGAGAATAAAAGTATAGTTGAATACAGATTCAGAATAAAATTATGTAAGAATAATGTTTGACTCAAGATGAAAGGTGGGATGTGATTATGAGAACAGTTGGAGTATTGAGAGAACTTGTTTGGGTATCCATGTACACATTGTCCCCATCAGGCAATCTTTACAAGTTATATATCAGGCCTCTTAGCAGAATTTGTCTATTTGAATTTGACATTTGAGAAAATTTACTGTGGATTTCACCAATTACCCGTAACGATAACATTGCTCTAGGTAACTGGAGGCCTCATTTCATTCTCATTTGAAGTGAAACACAAACTACATGGGTTAGTTTTTGCTTTGATATGACATAACTAGGTTTGATGACCTCATGTCTCTTTCTATATTGCTCCATATTTATCACTATCATATTTACATTGATTTATGAAAATTATAACCAACAAGATTTTCAAAAAGTATTTTGTTGTCAATATTGATTTTCAATACCATAAAAATGACAAAGGTTAGAGGCCTATAAATTTTTGTACCAAGTGCCTCTTGTATATTATCTGTTGATGGGAGCTGTATGGCATGGTGCCTATTTGTATTAAGGTACACTGTTTACGGCATATCACCAACCATAACCTATACAGTTATGCAGATAGAGTGATTGATCAAAATGGCTGGATTTGAAAAGATGGTAAGGGTAATGAGAGAGAGGGGGAGGGATGTAAGGGAGATTGATAGAATGTGTTACATCTAAGAAGTAAAAAGGCTGAAAATAGAAGACAGCAAATAGATTTATAGAGGAACGCATGATGTCGAAAATGAGAGAAAATTTTTTTTTTATTGTACTTAAGCGGTTAGTTTATGTGTGTGAACTACTCAGTTAAGCATTATTATTGTACAATCGTATAAGTAAAACTTTTCAAATAGAGGTTATTTTTACATTGATTGAAAACAGCCAAGACCCAGAAGGTATGTTGTATTGATTTTTTTTTTTTAAAGACAATTCGTCCCTTTTTCACCAAGTGATGGATATGAGAAAAATCGCAAATTTTCGAATTTTGAGTTTTTTGCATTTTTGGACATCTTTCATTAACATCTGTAACCTCGCAGAGTTTCAGACCATAATAATGTGTAATTATGCAACTATGGCAATGACGTCAACAGCAAAATACCTAGTCAAAGGATTTTCTGTTTTCACGAAGTGATGACTTTCAGCCCGTCTTGTATGTTTTACGTGTGCGGCTGAGTTCTGTCACTTTGTGAAAAAATAAAAGAGCATGTCTTCGATTTGAAAACTTGATCACGCAGAATTATGTCAAATGCGCACTCATCAAGTCCCATTTGTTTACACCCATGTGGCTGAGATCCGTCACTTTGTGAAAACGAAATCACAGTTGGTCCTTGCATTTTGTGTTTTCACGAAATGACGGCAATGTTTACAGCATGTTTTCTTCTAAAATATAAAAGGAATATGCAAATGATTAATAACGAACATTGTCCAGAATAAGCTTGTCTCATTCTATTTGAATGCTATAATGATCATTGTCTTTGATCACTCTCAGTCTCAGTCAGTGGTTTCATACCTCCTTTGATTTTCTCTCAGTCCCATATGTATACTAATCAAGTGGTAAGCTGCAGTTGTAGAGAATCACTCAGAAAGAGGAAGAGTGAGAAGCTTGGTGGAATGTAATTTACAGAGGGACCTAGAAAAAAAAATTAGGTCACTGTGTCTTGGCCTCTTTGAGGTTTGCTGGATTTGTTAGCTTTTAAACATGGGGTGGGAAGGGAGATAGAGGGTATTTGGTGAAATGGTGTTAATCCTATAGATTTTGGCAGGGTGATGTCTAAAAATTGTTCTGTGAGGGAATCAGAATTTTGCTTTCTATGATTTGCATTTTTTGCTATAATGTTCCTGACATATGCCATGCACTTGCTAAGAAGCAGTATAAGAAAAATGTTTCTTAGATTTATTTTCATGAGCCACACTGTATGTGCCATGATTGATAGAAAGAATGTTTTCTAAGCTCTCTGTACCCATGAGGTTTAGTGAGATTTCTTGATCAGCATATTGGATTACCTTCTTCTTATTACTATTTTGATATCTGATTTCTCTAGAAACCAGTATTTCCTCTGTTCTCGTCACAGCAATCCTATGATTTCTCATTGAAATATTTCATCTTTGAATTTTGTCAGACTAGAGAATTATCCAAAGTGTAAACCATTTCATTGACATGGGTTAGATCCTGGCATGGCATTTCCAGCCCAGCAACATATAAGGGAGCCTGTATCAATCTAACCTTAACTCTTTTTTGTTAACTCTTTTTCTTAACTCTTTTCATAATGCCCCCCTCTTTTTTTTTTACCAACACAATTTATTGGTTTTTATCAGATATGCGTCTCAAATTAATTTGCTGTGGATTCATTTTAATAAAGAGGGATTTTAAAAATCCCTGAATGATCAGAGAAAATTATTTTTTTTTATTTGTGGTATTTCATTTCATGTGCAAATGTTTATTTCGGTATAGCTGTATAAACTTATTGCATGTAATATGAGAAAAATTTACTAATACAAATTTTTCAGAAGTTGAAAGATTAAGGTTTTTAGTAATGATCTCCTGTGGTGTCTTAATGATAAATCTCAGATTCAGATTGAATCTCACAGTGTGAAATACAGTTTTTGAGAAATGATGCAAATATTGGTTTTACGTGATAGGAATATTGATAGGATCAAGAAATGAAATTTAATAAAGCTCTTTAATGAAAGGATGATGGATGATTAGCCATTAGTAACCTAGTAAAGGTAGATGCAAGCAGAAAGTAAATGAGTACCACTCATTGCTCATACCAGTAGTTATTGTCTTTCAGGTTTCGTGAAGGATAGAATGAAAAACTCTAAGGCAATAAGAAGAGTGTTAGAAGACTGATTTGGTATGCAGTTACTGGTTTTCTATACAAGGCAAGGTCTATTTTCTTCCAATTAAAAAGAAAAGAAAAATCAGGAAAAGGAACCAGACTCCAGCAGGGATATGAGACATAGGCTTCTCTCTTTTTTTTCAATTTTACTTTCAGTAGTAAAAAAAGAAATAAAAATAATTTCTCATAGCTCCTGTAGATCTTTAACACACTTGAGATTCCTTATGAACTCAGCACTATGATCAGCATCTTTATGTTTATCATTATGGCTTGATATGTAGGATTAAACCACTTTATAGATAAGTGTAATGAATGCAGTACAAAGATTTCTATATTTATTATGAAATACACAGATCTCTGAATTATGAAAAAAAAAAAATATCATAGAATTTTATCTGCATATCAAGCACCACCACTATCATCACCATCATCACCATCATCACCATCACATCACAATTACCACCACTATCATAAGAATCATCATCATCATCATTATCATCACTAACCACCATCATCCCAACTATGTCATCATCATTGTCATCATGATCAATATGATAATATTTAGTATTTGTAATTCTCATGATTTACTTTAATGAGTGTAAGCTGACAAAAATGATTAAAAGTTAATCTTCTATTCTCTTGAGCCATGCTGCTAGAACTAAGAAGTCCTGTAGTAAATAGTAAAAAGAAGTCCTGTAACAAAACATCCCAATTGCCTGGTTCATCTAAGAGTTTAATGGGTAGTGTGTCTACCTAGTGTGTTGTAGACACAAGTTCATCAAGTGCCTCAAGGAATGTGCCTATTCTCTCACTCTCTGTTTACTCTGCCTGCCTGTGATGTCATAATGATGTCACACATACCATAAATGTGTGTTTTTAAGGGATTTAGTGTCACCTGTGCATGACAGGATGGATGTTTTGAGAAGCTGTCTATAGTGTAGCATCAGACATGACTGGATTGTTAATGTAAGTGGGTTTTATGTTTACATTGTTTTCCATAGAATTGAGGAAAGCAAACAGAGAAAGAGGCCAGACATCATTGTGCTCAATAGAGTACACCATTTGACCATTTCGTCACTTGAAAATAACATCCAAATTGTCTTAGAAGAATAAAGAGCGTATTTACTTACAAATCAACAGTGTAATAATGCATGCAGGCAGGTGTTGGATATGAATATTCACCTATTACAGGGTTCTTCTCTGATTATGTCCATTGACATGTCATATTGTTTAGATATGAATATTCAGATATTATAATAATAAAAAAATAATACATGGAATTTATATAGTGCTTTCAGTGTGTGTTTCAAATTGCTGTACAGGTAATTACATGAAGCATACATTATATTAACGTGAATTAACAAGCGCAAAACATATTACAGGGTTGTTCTCTGGTAATGCCCATTAACATGATGTCTGCTGAGAGCATGGAAAATGTTATAGGTTATTTGCAGTTTTGCTTGGTCCTCAAAAACTATTGCTCAGATTTCTTTGCTTTTAGCTAGTCAGTAGGAAGATACAAGCAAAATTAAGATGCTGTGAAGTTTTTCTTCCTCTGGTTGAATGAATATTAGGGCAGAGAGGGGCTATTGTATTGCACGCATTTCAGATTTTTACGCTAGAAATCAGATAATTACCGGTATAACATTTTTGTTTCAAAACTGTTCATGAGTTTGAAGTCAAATTAAATGTTTATCTGTTTTTGTTTGCTGGATATTCCTTTCTTTTAACATACTGCTGCTTTATTTATGAACAATACTGAATAACTGTTTATTTTATGTATTTTTTTTTGAAGGACAAGAATGAAACTAGTGTTGCTAACTCTGTAGTAGTCTTAACTCTAGAGGGCATCACTCTACTTTGGTGAAAAGAATCTTTAAGTTTATCAATATCCATACTCATCATACAGCTTGGTGGTATTTCTATCAGTTCCTATGAATCAGATTTGAAATCATACAAATTTATAAAGTGTTGTCTTAAATAATTTGATAATATATGTTTTCTCTATGATTCCTCCAAAAAAAAAAGAGTTCGATTAATATGTTATTATAGGGGTTTTTAAAAATTCTTATCACAATAAGTCCAGAATAGTTCAAGCCATGAAATGTAGCATGAAACGTAGTTAGAAACATACATCATTGCTGGGGTGACAAGACCTTGCATCTCAGTTTTTTGTGTGGAATGTAGTTCTTTTCATAATCTTATAGCTGGGACCACTTAAAATGTATTTTCAAACCCTCACATGCCCATCTGCAAAGATTAGCCCACTGTTGATAAATGAAACTTGACTGCCTCCACTGGCTGTAATGATAAGGAAGCCATGTTTTTTGGCTAGATACAAGGTTTTGTTGCCCCAGTGACAATATATTATAGGAGATGCAGTTGCATTCATCTTATTCATCTTAGATGCATGGTTTGTTTGAGAACTGTTATAACCTTAGCATCTCTTGGCTTCTTTTGATTTCTCATTTTACAGGAGTACCTGTGCATCATGTCATTGTGGTAGAGAAGACCATGATATCATTCATGATAACCTAGTTACTGTCTTTGAGAGATTAAATCTTCCAATAGAGGACCATGCCCAACTACAAAGAACAAAAGAAAAAGCTTTAGCACTGGGCTACTCCTGGGTACCTCAAGGTCTATCTGTTACCAAAGTAAGTACTCTCTTCCATTCTTTCTCTCCCCCTCTCCTTCTCTCTCCCCCCCCTCTCTCGCTCTTTCTCTCCCTCATTCTTTCTCTCCTTCTTTCTTTCTCTTTCTTAGTTACATATATCTTCCCCCTTATTTTGGCCTTTTTAGTCTATCCATCAATTAATATTTCTTGATGATCTGCATGTATTTAAGAAACCATTAAGGAGCTCTAGGTTGGTTTTCACAAAGTTTTAAAAGTAAATAATAAAGTGTTAATTCTGATTTGAGGGAAATGAGCCCAATGAAAAAATAGCCTTGTATATCAACAAGAAACATTTTGTCATCATTATCTTGAGATGAAAAGAGAACATTGTGGAATATTGTATATGAAACCAGTAAATGAAAAGCTTATTAATTTCCTTTCAGAATTCATAAAAATAAAAGCTTAGGAGGATTTAAACTCCCTCCGGAAATATTTAAAACTTCCATCTACCATTTTTTTTTCTAGTTCTGTCTTTGTTAGATTTAACTCATTGTCAGGGTAGACCTCACCTTTTATTGTTCAGTATAGAATCAAAGACTTAATGATTTGGATTGATGAAGGAGAGAAAACACATTTCATTCTACTTCATGAGAACATAAAAATGTTTCCGAGAGCTAAAAGTTAAATGTCACTTCTTGTTTTCATGTCGCAGCAGAATATTTGCTTGAAATACAATTAAACATATCAAGATAAAAGTTTTGAATATAATCCTTATGTAATATTTCAGTTTTAATTTCAGATTCAGTTTAACTTACAAGCTATAGTTACCTAATCAAAGAAGAATGAATATATCGTCTGTTCAGAGCCAGAACGGCATTAACTTATATCAGTTTGTACAGACTTAATGCCCTTCTGGCTCCAAACAGACGATAATAGTTATTATTCTTTTTCGTGAGTGTAATCTTTTCACCCAAATACCTTATTTTTTAATATTCTTAACATATCTTCTTTACTTGCAGATTGAAGAATTTATGAACTCATTACCCAATAATCAAATTCCACGACTACATACACCTGGTGAGAAGTATCGAGATAGGCAGCTGATTATTCAGATACCAAAACAAGATGTATCAGATGAATTCTGTCACTTCCTTGGTGATGCAGCTACCAATGAAAGCTTCACACAATTCCTAGAACTACGAGATGAAACAGCATTTGGCATTGGAAAAGTCAAAGATTATTTACCTCAAGATATGGTGAGATCAACTCACATTATCATACCTTATTAGTACCTTAAACAATCAGAAAGGAATTTCATGCTTTAGAAATGGTGCTTGTAACTCTTTTAAAAGAAGAAATTTCTAGTTTATAGGAAATTATGATTATTATAGGCATTGCTATTAATGAAAATCGATTTCTCCTTTATTCAGTAGATTTTGATTTTTCTTTTCATATCCTTATCAAATCATCATTATTGCTGGTACTTCTTTATTGTAAAAAGATGTAAAATTTGACATTTTTGACTGACAACCACCCTCAAATGATGAAGAGGCACCTTAGTGTTATATAATACAGGAGAAACAACTTTGATATCAATTAACATTGATAATGTCTGTGTTTAACATATATGATTCTGTTTTTTAGATTCTAATAAATGTATTTATTCTGTTGATAGGAATGCTTTAAATGTGGAGGAGAGATAGAAGCTGGTGAAATTGGTATCTTTGTGGATAAGATGGAAGATGAAGCCTGCTGCTGGCATCCATTCTGTTTCACATGTAACACTTGTGAGGAACTGCTCGTTGATACAGGATACTTCTATAGAGATGGCCAGATTCATTGTGAACGGCACTATGCAGAACTTATAATGCCTCGCTGTGCCTCATGTGATGAGGTGAGCTCACATATCATTGTTTTTACAAACCAGCGAATCAATGCACGGAATGCAGAAATGTGCATTGGAGAAAAACATGTTTACGGATTTAGGTGTTCGTAAGATAATGGAATTTGCTTTCTTTGCATATGTATCGATATATACATTAAAAGAAATTTTTTAAGATGGTGTATGTATGTTACCATTAGCATTCATACAGAATAAGGAAGCACTGCCCATTCAAACATACACTCAACAACAAAAAAGAAAGTAGACACTCATCCAAGTTCAGATGTTTCATAGAAGACTTAAATAAAAATCAGTAGATTATATATCAAATTAAAGGGAATCTAATAGTTTTTAAAGCTGGTAGGTGAACAGTAAGAGAAACTTTAAGCCTGAATGAACACATTCATTTTTCTCTTCCAGGGTACAAAAGTAAAAATAGCAAAAATGGACAGTTTGCCTATCATGTGTAAATGCCCTTCCATATAATGCTGGGAACAAAAGATCAAACTTGCATAATGAGAGACTTGGTTGAAATTGCATAACTGAGCCAACACTCTATATATCTCTTTCCAGCTCCCCCCCCCCCCCCAAAAAAAAGGGGGGGGGGGAGAGGAGAAAAAAAAGAAGCTTCTGCTAAGTTCAAGTTTGAATGACATATAGAGTAGACACAAGGGTGACTAAGTGCCCCAGCTTTGAAATTTTTAAAATCAATTTCTTAATTAGGAAATCTAATTCTTTTGCAGCCTAGCTAGGGCCCGTTGCTCAATAACCAATCAAAATCCAGTATTCCACGGAGAGCTACTATAATAGCAAAGTTACTATTATAGTAATTTTTATGCAATGGGCCCCAGGTCAGCACAAATTGTAAAATTTATGCATGAGTGAACACATTAATTTATCTGTTTCAAAGTGCCAAACTAAAAGTTTAAAAAATGCAGCAATCTTTCCTTTTAAGTAATAAAAAACGTGCAATCGACAGTCATTTTGCACTGGAATTTGCAAACAACATGAACAAAGCATGATCAAAGTTTGTGTGGTTTCTTGCACTTGAAAAGGAAATCAATCTTTAAATCTAAAAACATGAAAAATGGACCAAGGAATAACCAAAGTTGCAAAGCATGAGGGACAGTGCCTTTGGAGGCACACTATTGAAAAAAAAGTTAGTGTTCCCTAGGAATGGAGCGTACTTAATCTCACAAGCTACGCCACTGAATAACCATATTCATTTGACTCATAAATTCATGAATTGATAATTTATAATAATGAAAAAACAATCAAATTTGGGGCATTTAAACATCCTTGTGGCCACTCCAGATGTCATTTGAATTTGTACTTAACAGAAGCTTCTTCTCTCTTTTTTTCTTTTGTTTTCTTTTTTTAGGGGGGGGGGGCTGAAAAGATATATAAAGAGTGAAGACTCAATAATGCAATATCAGTCAAGTCTTTCACTGTGTAAATTTGATCTTATATTCCCATCATTATGTGGAACGGCATTTACACATGATAGGCAAACTGTCCATTTTTGCTATTTTTACTTCTGTACCCTGGAAGAGAAAAATGATTGTGTTCATTCAGGCTTAAAGTTTCTCTTAGTGTTCACCTACCAGCTTTAAAGACTATTAAATTCCCTTTAATTTGATATGTAATCTATTGATTTTTATTTAAGTCTTCTATGAAAAATCTGAACTTGGAAAAGTGTTTACTTTCTTTTTTTGTCAAGTGTAATTCAACAGTTCATAAAAACTTTTTCCCAATTCACGTTTCTGTGCACCATGCGCGGATTCGATGGTTTGTAAAAATGATGATGAACTTTTTTGAACTTTTGAACTTTTATTCATTCGTTTTTATTTTATGATGATATGATGACCATGAATGTTGTTGTGAAGTACATGATGAGAAGAATAGTGATGTGATGAAAACCTTAGAAGCAGTCATTTGTAGTCCACTAGATAATGGTAGTACATTGGTGATGTTCTTGCTGTTTGTGATTATTGAAGGGTGTGAGAAGCATCAGAAACAATGATGAATGACATCATATGTTTAGTATGATGAGTGATTAGTTGAGGATGTGGTGTTCTTTATGATGTGAAACCTTTGACAGAGGGGTTATCATATTCCATTCTAATTGCACTGAAAGTGCTTTGCTCAGAGTATGAATACTAGGTGTGATTGTGAATTGCCTTGAATCACTTTAATTATTGTTTTCATCTCAGACACGTAGCCAGGGGGGCGATGGAGGTGGTCGCCCCCCAAAAAAAACGCCACCAAAAAAGAAAAAAGAAAGAAAAAAGGAAGAAAAGGAGAGTGAGCGAGAAAAGAAAAATGTAAGAGAACGTAAGAAGAGCGGGAGTAAACAAGGAACAGTGAAAAAGAAACGTCGGAGCTTCCGCGCTTCGCGGGGGGGGGGGGGGGGGAAACTCCCCCTCCCTGCACCCTCCCCCCTGGGGAGCGCACAAATAAAGTGATTCGCACACTACGCGTGCTCATTAGTAGGAATGAGTCTGCTTTGATAATGAATTTGGACAGGAAGTTACTATTTGAGTGAAATATTCAACCTAGTAGCAGTATCCGCTGTAAATATGTTATGAATCTTTCTAAATACCTACATCTCTGTATGTATGTTTTTAAAAAGGCAGTATATCTGTCTTGTGTTGTCTTTAAGAAACAGTTATTATTAATTAGCAGGGGTGGCGCCAGAGTATTTTTATGGGGGGGGGGGGAGATCACTCACAGGTGAGTTTATTTATGTCTTAAATGAACAAATAGGGCTATTATAAAGTGTTGTATGACCTTGTACTATCTTCCCCATACTCTTTTTTCTTCTTCTTCCTTTTCTTTTTCTTCATCTACTTCTTTTACAATTTTTTTTTGTTGATCACTTGAAAACTCTTGGGGGGGGGGGGGGCAGCCCCCCGTAGTGCCACCCTTGATTATTTATTAGAAGCTCATCAAAATGCATATTGGATTTTGTGTATTACCTCCATGAGTGAGATTTATCTTTCTGTAATGCTGCCCTCTAGTGACAATAAAGTCTAACTTTTGAAAGTATTGCTCATCGCCAACATTTTTGGAAAAGTAGGATAGAGATGAGAGCTCACAGGGAGCAATTAGAAGAGAAGTTTTCATGGACCATTTGAGAGATAGTGCCATTAACCTTTCCATCAGAGTACTGGAGAGATATCTTGCTGTTTACACCTACATACATCCTCCTGAGAATTCTAACATGTCACCTGATATTAGAATGTTGTTGAATCTGTTAATTAGAGCGTTGAGTCTCCCTGGAAGATGATGAGATGAGAGGTGTTTAGAGAGGAGTTCCCATGATGTCTACAGGATGCAGTCTTCTTTATCCACCTGCTCTCTTATATTTATACCTAAGTTGCTCGTATTATAGGTTGTATATAATTCATTCCTAAAGCACCAATCATATACTAATTTTACTTATTTATTCTATCAAAGTATCAATCTTTTCAGTACAGTGAGGCAAATTTTCCACTTAAAATATTTTTGTTTTAAGTTTTTAATAAGATAGTGCTCTGGAATTTTTTTTACTGTAGGAATTATCTTGTATTGTTTATTTTATTTTGTTTATTTTATATCTATTTATTTTTCATTGTTCATGTATCTATTTACATATGAAATTTATTCATTGATTCTATTAATTGCTTTATTGATTTATCTCCTATTGTAAGTCTTATCTGTATAATTTTTAATAGAGTTGTAGTATTAGTGTTGAATTATTTGATAAAAAGTTGGTTTAATTTTTCTGGATAAGACAGTGCTATACTTAATCCCTAAGCTGTACATGTGGTATATAAGAGAAACCATCTTCAATATTTGTAGGTTTGTTATTATCACTAGCACCATGGATCAATCAACCTGTTTGTTAGGAAGCCAAACATTAATTAGTTTTCAGTATGTTGATGAGGATATGATGAAGTTGGAATGGGATCACAGTGAGATACTGCATCTTGAGGAATTAGGTGTGGGGCATACCACCCCATAAAACACAGCTGTACTGAAAAAAGATGTTCTTTGATTTAAAAAAAAAAAGGATTGCAAACTCAACCATTGATTACATAATTAACCACAGAGAGTCAAAACATCAATTATTTCCAGTAATATGTATTTTCACATAGGAAACATTCTTTTAAGGGAGTTGTATCTTCATTCACTGAAATATTATTTGTGTGTATGGGCAAAAAACTCTTCAAATATGAGGGAACACATCCAAAATTATCTCATAAACCTCCTAGGCAAAAGAAAAAAGCAGAGTAAAACAAAACCTTGAAAAGGGGAGTTGTGATTGCACCCATCACACCCCTCCCTTCTTTTGAAGGGATGGTTTTCATTACCAATTCTAAGTCTTAACTTCACTTTCTAAAAAGGGTTTTGTGATCAATTACACCCATCACACCCACCCTCTTCTTCCATTTGGGCTGTTTTCATTACAATTTTAAGGTCTTCAGCAAGGCCGTATGCAGGAATTTTTTTCCTAGGGGGGCAAGAATATATTCATTCTTTGAGGGAACACATGCAAGCAAGGGAGCCAAGCGACCGAGTGGGAGCTTTCACATTTTTAGAATTGAAATTGAACAATCTGGTGCACATTTTGGGTGGAATCTGGGGAAATTCTCAATTAAAAGATAAAGAAAAATAGAAAAAAGTGAAATTTTGAAAATGTCTAGGGGGCAACTGCCCCCTGCCCCCCTATGTGCATACGGCCATGGTCTTCAGTTATTTATTCATTTTAATATGATTGGCGTGTATGCTCTATAGTATGCCATATATGTAATCAGTATTATATTATGGTGGCATGGACATACATTCACATAAAATATTTTGTGTTTGTATCTTTGCCATAGAGTGCTGTTTAATGAAGAATAATCTGTGTACCAATATCCACTTGTTATTTTCACATTCTCTATCAGTGTAATTTAGAAAGAATCAAATATCACACCAGTTAAAACATTTAATTCATTTCACATCCAAAATAGATCTTATCATGAGGATAATGTGAAATGCTTTTGTTGCAGGTGTGAATCCAACTTAGAGGCAAATTCAAATGATACATAAGCATCTCTGCATCATTCATGCCATAGAGATTTATGTCATCACTCATGAAGGTATTTTATTGATAGTGTGAACTAGCTGTAGCATCATGGGGAGGATGAAATGTCTGTGCTATTGCAGTCCTTCATCAATTAGCCTGTAACATCTCAACCATTTCAATCTTGTATCAGTCAAATGTCATGCGTCAGATTGACCTCGCTATATACAGTGGAGATACTGACTTACAAGATTCATGCCATGCTCGAGTCAAAATGCAATTGGTTTATATTACAACCTCAGCAGATGGCAGAGACTATTGAAATGGTCTCCCACAAGGAAGCTTAATTGCCCCTGTGCTTTTCAAGGAGAACATGTACATGTACATCAATGATCAACCAGTACATCCTAGTACAAGGAGTTTCTTTGAAGAGGATAAAAGGTGATGCTCTTACAGGCCTATGCTGCAAACCATCTACACACGAATCCTGGAAAGTAAAACTCAGGGTAAAAGTATATCCTCTACTTCAGGAATTGAGATGCTCACTGACAACCGAGGATCACATTGTATAGAAAGTGACTGAAGCACATCCTAGACACTTGAACATTCCCTCTTATACAAGGACCACATCACCAAGACAGAGACAAAGGTAGTAGTGAGGAACAGCATCCTGAAGAAGCTTGCTGACATAAGATGGGGAACAGGTACCATCCATACCACAACTTTTGCTCTTGCTCTTATGTTGCTCCATTGCTGAGTATGCAGCTCCTATCTGGAGTAGGCTGTCTGCAGCCAGCAATTTATATGGTGTTCCCCACTACACAGCAAACAAGGTATTGTAGATGGGAAATCAAACCAACCTGACATCATAAACACCACCCCATCTACAAGCATGAACCTACCATAGAGAGAGCCTCAAATCAGGAATTATTTTTCTCAGCTCAACCAAACTCGTTGATGATGCTGCACCTGGTCTAGACATGACCTTGTGGACCAGTGACCTTCAGTCATTGCCTTATAAGCTTTCATTCTTTTGGACCAAGCAAATATCTGGGTTCAAGTGAGGCAGTGCTCACCGATCATGTTTAAATTGGTTCCACATTTAAATACAACAACCCAAAGTTCTCATGTCAAAATTGTGCTATAACAAGGATAGAGAAACTGTGTATGACAGTGGGGAGGAACAGAAAATGAAGTTTGGTTTGCCCCCTTCAACCAGAACTGTATATCTTGAAACATATGGAATGGAAGGGATCAAAGCTGAAGCCAGATCCTTTGTTCTGCTCTGGACAGGACTTGTGTAGTGACTTGAGAAGAAAAAGAGGATGCAAGAACAGTGTGACAGTCAGTTCTTTTGTGTCTTTCGTTCCTTCCTTAAATAAAATCCTACTGTCCCATCTCATCCCTCAATGCCTGTAACCTTGACCTTGATCAACGGCTCAGTGTTATGTTTCTTCTAATTTTTGCTTGATAGACGTCTGACCACAGCATGAGGTTAATTGGTCATTGGTCAGTCATTCTGACACCTTTAGCTTTAAACATCCTCATCTATGTACATGTATGCATGGTGTGTCTATTTACATTAAAGTACAGTTTTTTTATATTTATATGTTTTATTAGAACAGTTATCAAATATCTTTGATTCTAGGTAATAGAGAGCAGGATACCCCACCACTGGAAAATTGAAAAAATTAAGCCCAAAATATTTGGGATTGAGCCCTGTGGAAATGCATCTTTACTAAAAGTGAATAGACTTTCAAGTAATCTTTTAGATAGTTGAAACAAACTATTTTGTTTTACAAACTAGCATTACATGTATATGTCATAATGTCATCAAAAACTAACTGAAGACGTTACTCAAGAAGAAATTCCTGTGAATTATTTACGAACACCCCCCCCCCCTAAAAAAGGAAGTGGAAATGATTCATTCTGTTGCATGCAATGGAAGATATCAATCTGTTGGTATGTCATGTTGTCATACTTATTAAATAATTGCATTTATTCCCTCCCTCCCCCACCCCCCCCCACTGGTTGTCTGGCATCTACTGTTATTTCTTTCGTTTGTCTAAAAGTCCTTATTAAATCATTTATACATGTACTTTAAAACATGCTTTGTGTTGTGGTCACCAGTTTTGAAGAGATATTTCATCTCTTCCTCCCTTTCCCTCTTTCTCTCACTTTCCTCATCTTGCTCTCTTTCTCTTCTCTCTCTCTCTCTCTCCTTCCTTCTCTCCTTCCTATCTCTCTTTCCTTTTCTTTTCTTTCCTTGTAGATACCATACATGTATCTCATTCCTATCTCTCTTTCCTTTTCTCTTCTTCTCTTGTAGATACCATACATGTATCTCATTCCCGTCCTCTTCAAGCCGAATGTAAATTTGTTCATGTAGTGCAGTTATTTGTAAATCAAAGTTGATTACTGGATAAGTCAAGATAGAACACACATCATATAGCTAGCCATTGCTATTATCCAGGGTACCAGGGATATGTGAGGCAACCATCTTTGCACACCACCCTTAACTCTGGTATCCATTGCTATAATGTCATTGTAATAGTCTCTTTATTATAACCCTCCAGTAGCTCAGTTAAGTCATTACTACATGCAGGAATGGAATATATTTTTAATGACATTGTCTTGCCATGTGTATGCATGCCAGTCAAACAGTTTTTTACATATCATAGAAAACATCTTGCATCATGATCATTAAAATGAATTTAATGGTAAACATACAATACATATATCTTAAGCTCCTTGTGAATGACATAAAATATAACAATGATAATTTTATGACCAGTACACAACCAATACACAATTGATTCAAGACCAATCTGCAACCACTTCTTTGAGCTTAAACCAGCCCAAAGTCTTGTTCAGAGTTGTTGTTATGTTATTACAGGCAGACACAATTTATGATAGCATGTATTCATTATTGCTCGTTTTTTATGTACAGATAAAGGATCTTTGGCACCAGTATGTGTTCATGAATTATCAAACCAATACACAATCAATTATTAATCATGACCTTAATTATGTAAGGAAGGTGTCTAGACATGTAGACTATGAGACATTGTACTCTCTCTCTATGTCAAACCAGAGTGTTGTTTTGCACTCTGCACTGAAATGTTTGAGTTGGTATCCATCCAATCCACCACTGCAAGATGGATGGTATATTATACTCCCATGTGTGTTTAGGTAGAGACGCTAAGGAGTATATGATAGCAGATACATCCCTCTCTTACACCTGCTTTAAACAAAACAAAAGAAGGTTGTGGTGTGCAAAGAATCTGATGATAAAGTTATCCCTTGGAGCTCGTGATATAGGAGGAAACCAATGAGGACAAGGAGCAGAGCCTCTTCTCAACCCACAGACCAACCTACTCATATAACCATCATTCCCTCAATCACTAGCAAGGAAGTAAGAGAACGACTGAGGTATTTCCCCTTTCCTGATCATTGGCCAAGTTTTGTTCTTCTAGTTCGGTCTTTCCTTGGACTGATTATTGGGTCATATTTAGACCTTTTGAGACCTACCACACAAACCAGACCTTGGAATTGATTCTCCTACTAATTCTGGTGAGTGCTTATACACCTTGTTCTCCCCCCAAATAAGCTCATTCTTCTATGACTGTATCTCTTCCTATTTCATAGTGAACTTGTAGTTGGTGAATTGATCATGTATTTATGATCATAGCAGGTATAAACTTTAGAACTTGATAAATGTTAAGTGGCACTGCTGCTTGTTAAGAGCACAACATTTGTCTATTGTGATTATTCAAAGTCTCATCCAAGAACGATTCTCTATTCTTCTACTGGTCCTTTATCTCTTCTCTCAGTTTCTTGAGAAGGGTCTGACGATCCAGTCCTTTCTGTGACATATACTTTTATTTATACTGAGCACTCCAGATCACATTTATTCTGTGAAGCCCATACTGAATCTAGATTCTTTTGCAATTTTCTCATTTCATAGTATATGCTAATTATTGATGTAACCAGTTGAGCACTATTTGATTTCAGTATAACACACATTTTCAAAAGACTCTAGCCCAAGTTATCTTAGACATAGTGTTCACTGGATTAAAGCTTACAGCACTACACATCTTGTCTGCTGATAGTGTCTTGGAATAGCTGTTAAAATCACTTTCCATAGAGTTGAGCAAAACTTTAAATGAGCCAGCATGAGATTAATAAATATCAGCCACATTGGTTGTGACACTTCACCACATACCAGTCACCTTTCAGTACCCCCCCCCCCCTTCCCCCACTCCCAATGTTTAGAGCATAGATCCTAGTACGGTCCATGAGTAGAGGTACAACTTTAATGAGTATGAGGGCATACCGAGCATTCTTCCATATCTGGAACTAGGTCTTGAATGTTTAGATTGTTTGTCTAAGAATGTCATTTCATTTGGAGGCGAGTTGGCTCAGTCGAAAAAGTGTCTGCCTATCGAACCAAAGATCATGGGTTCGAGTCCCCCCTTTACAATTTTGGACTGAAAATTTTTACAAAATCCACGAAAAGTGAGCCCCAAATCCTTCAATTTCACTTTAAAAAATGCAAAAGCGCCCTCGTGACCAGCTCAGTCACTTCACTCTCTCGCTTTTAAGCTTTTCAAAAAAAATTTACGTGTCTTGCCCCCCCCAGGAAAATATTTCTGTGTACAGCCCTGTTAATGATGATAATAATAATTTCATAGTTTGTATGTAAATGATTAACATATCTGTTTACATAACACGTTGTGATAAAATATAGCAGTATTTTCCCATGTAACTTAATTAATGGAGGTTATAAAAGTACCTAGTATCAAGCCTTTCATGAATTTTATTGTCAAAAGAGTAATGTTATTACATGTGCATGATTATGTAGCAGCAATGTATCATGAATGAATATCATTATGCTCCTTCAGAGAGGGAAAAAGAAATCAGATCAAGTATATATGCATCATGTTATGACATCCCTAAACCTTCTGAATAGTAAGGCATCATAGTTCCAGACACAGTGTAGAGTAATATACATTGCCATTCTATTCTCACTATATGATATGATAGTGTATTTGCTTGTTCATTGTAGCTGACCTTTATGATAGATTCCCACCCGATCATAAACCAGACACCATAAGTAATTACTCCCCTTGTCATCAAAACACATGCCTGGCTCATCGTTCCTGGCTCATCGTTCCTGGCTTATTATAACAAGAACAATTAGTTCTGATAATTGCTGTACAGCTAACATTTAATACAAAGGCCTTCAGACATAATTGAATACATCTTGCCCTCAGTGACTTTTATGCTAACACACATATGATGACCTCTCATTCATTTGATTCAATTAATAATTGACTATGCAGAGGACTTTAAATGGTTGTTGGTAATTTATAGCATGGAGATAAAAAACAAGAGCTAACTGAGTATTATACCATGAATATTACTATGGATGTACTAGTTCACACAGTGGGCTGACCCATAGAGAACTTTTACCTTCACGGGTAAGACATCCCATTGTAATCAATCATTATAACAGACTACCCAGATATGTGTTTGACCTGAACAGTAGAGGTTATGTCCTCTACAAACCTTTATCCGACAAGGGAAGTGAAATGTCTCTGAGCATACCAAGAAACTCTCTCTCTTTCCTCCTATAAAGCACAATGGGTACCATGGTACTTAGACAAAATTACCATAAAAACCATGAAAGTACCATCAAATTACCATGATTTGATGGTAAATAATAAATCAATAAATATTAAGTAATAAATATAAAGTATCATGGTATCCATGGTACTTTTTTTTTACAAGTGTGAATACACATACATGAACTACATATCAGATGAGAGTCTGTATTTATAGACTATTGCTTATGGTATGTGTTTTCAGAGAAACTGATTTTTTCCTCCCTTCCAAGTAATCTACCAGTGATTCATGGTTAATATATGACAGAACTACACAAATATTTCACATAGACAATGTGTAATGCTACATATACCACGTTTACACCTTCCCCCATCTCATGTGTTTGACCCGAGATGTGAGTCTGACTCGCCCTTTTTCCCCAATGTAAACACAAATCACTAGCCCTGTGAGCCGAGTCTGACACGGCAATTTTTCTAAGTGTAAACAGAAAGCCAAGTCTTCCGCAGCGATTGATTGCGAATTTCCGATTGAGATCCCGCGCTTTATTTCAGATTTAAGCCGTACTGCTACAGGCCTGGGCGCTTGTAAATTGTTGTTTACATTGATCTAGTAGCTGGCAGATCATTGTGGGTATGGGCAAGTTTGATCCGCGAGCTGGGGCAATTTAAACGCGGAGCTCGAAAATCCACGAGCCGAGTGTGACCTGTGAGGCCGGTCTGCCCCGTGAGCTGGGGGAAGGTGTAAACGCAATAAGAGGCAGGTGGGAAAACATGTCACAAGATGATGAAACAGGGATTATTGGAGATAATAAGTTTGCTGATATCCTTCAATTATCCTAACACACTGAAACTGATGTTTTTGTGGCTTATCAATTCCTTATGAAACTTTATAATAGTTTCTTCTCATGCATGGAAGGAGAGTGGAAGAAGATAATGTTTTGAATGAAAGGCAGGAAGGGATGAGAGAAAAAGAGAAAGAGAGAGAGTCAGAGAGGGAGACATGAACAGGACAGAGAGAGGGAGAAGGATAGACAGACAGACAGATATAGAGAAAGACAGAGAGACAGACACAGAGAAAGAGAGAGTGGAAGAGGGACAGACAGACAGAGAGAAACAGAGTCAGACAAAGACAGAAAGAAAGACAGAGTGACAGAGAGAATCCAAGAGAGAGAGAGAGAGAAAGAGAATTCACCTTTGATAGTTTTAGTTCTACTTGAGTGAAGGCAAGTATTTGGTGTCATTGTAGCATGAATTGCTTTAAGTGCTTATATTGTTTATAGCCCTGTTCATCTTACCCAATACTGCAATATCTCTGATCGGTAAGCAATTTCCCACGGACACCGTTCATATTACATGCAAAATATGGTAAAATTACTGTGATATTGTGGTATGCTCCCTTTCACCGCCGTTCATATTCGCATCCGCAATATTGGTTGTACTGAAAGAAATGGAGAGAACACTGATAAGATCATAATGAATATAGTGATTAACATCCTGCAAGTTGAATTACAGTTAGAAGACATTGATAGGAGTCACAGAGTAGGAAAAAGAAAAGAGAAAGAAGGTAAATAGATACCACGGGGTATCATCGTAAAGTTCAAAACATACAGGAAAAAACAGGAGATCCTCAAGAATAGGCACAAACTAAAAGGTCACAATAAATCCATAGTGGAGGACCTCACATTTAGAAACCAAGAACTACTTAATTATGCTAAGGCTTGTCCCACTGTACAGAAACCATGGAGTTCAGACGGTCGCATCATTGTCATGTTCAAAGATAAAAATGCAGGCACGAAAGTAATTCATAACAAAGATCAACTTAAGTGACTGTAATTTTTTGGAGGCGACATTGAGAAGAATAATAATAGAGTAAACTCTTTTGAACTTTTACCTGGAAGGATGAATGGATGGATAACACATGATTATTTGTTTTATCCTACAACTGAACTGGACATTGAACTTTCTCTTCTCTATTTTAATGTACTGTTTTTAACAATTGTTGTTTTCACTTTTCTTAAAGTATGTTCTTTTTTCTTTTCATTCTTTGTATGATTGGTTGTAAGTCAGCTCTCATTTGTCAGTATACATTGTACATGCATTCGAAATTTGATATATATATATATATATATATATATATATATATATATATTATGAATGTCCTGTTTCATGGGAATATATGATTGCTTTAAAATGTACTTGTAGTCATGAATCCTTTAGCAAATATTGATCCAGATTTAAATTTGTATGATTTATCATATGTAAATTCTCACTCATACACAACAAATGAATTTAACATAAAGTTTGACAAATCTCAAGGTTTAAGTATTTTACATCTCAATGCCCGTAGCCTTCAGAAAAACTTTGAACAAATTTCAGAATTCATATCAACAATTCAGATTTCATTTTCAATTATTGCAGTTTCTGAAACGTGGATTACTGATATACCACTTTTACCTTTTGAATTAGAAGGCTACACATTTTTGAATTCCAACCGACTCTTTGGTAGAGGGGGAGGTGTAGCTTTTTTTTATATCAAAGCAGTTGAAATACCGAGTAAGAAGTGATGTTATAAGTGATGAGAACGAGACAATTGACTATGAATATATGTTTATTGATATTTTAAATCATTGCAGTAATAAAACTACAATTGGTGTTATATACAGAAAGCCAAGTGGCAATATTGATGACTTCTTGCAATTCTACGATTATACTTTATGTAAGTTCAAGTGTGAAAATTGCAAGTTATATATCACTGGGGATTTTAATATTGATATTCTTAAATATTTAAGTAATACTGATGCTGCCAAATTTGTAAGTATAAATTCTTCATATGGTCTTATACCTCTCATAAGAAATCCCACTCGTATTACTGCCAATACTGCTTCCTTACTTGATAATATTTTTTACCGATGTTATCGATTCTATACTTGATAGTGGAAGTTTTTGTGTTGAAATTTTGGACCACTTGCCAATATTTTACTTGTCTAAAATTGAATGTAATGTAAACAGAGTTTTAAATGCTCAAACATTATCTCGCAATATTACAAATGACGGTATTCATGCAATAGTTAATGAACTGTATGTTACTGACTGGTCTTCAGTATATTGTTGCTCAGATGTAAATGATTCATATGATCTGCTTTTATCCAAGTTGCTCAATGCATTTGATAAACACCTACCATATATTAAACGAAAAGTAAAGAAACCTCAAAGACGTAAACCATGGGTTAAACCAGAAATCTTACGCTATATTAGAAAAAGACATAAGCTTTATAAAATATATTTGAACGATCGTTCTTCTTTTCATGAATATGAATACAAGACATGTAGGAACAAAGTAAACCAAATTTTACATCATGCTAAAAAATCATATTATTTTAATAAACTGACAAAATTGCCTAGTAATACTAACAGTTCGTGGACTGTTTTGAATAACATACTGAGAAAATCAAACAGATCTCTTCCAAAATATTTCATACATGATGAAAAGTGTATTGATGACCCACAAAAAATTGCAAACGAATTCAATAACCATTTTATTAACTCATGTACCAAAGCAATAACTTTATTGCTTATGGATGATGTGTCCTCAAATTTTAAAGATTATCTGAAAAATCCAAGTGTCGTTTCTTTATTTTTTTCACCTGTAAATGAGAGTGAAATTATTGAAAATTGTAGAAAACTGAAAAATGCAAATTCATGTGGATTTGACAGTATTAGCTCTGTTGTTTTAAAAAGAATTATTAATTCTGTTGTTAAACCTGTTATATATATCTTTAATCAATCCTTGTGTACTGGAATTGTACCAGATAAATTAAAAATTGCTAAAATTGTTCCTGTCTACAAAAAGATGATTGTTATACTTTTGAAAATTACAGGCCTATTTCAATATTACCTTCCTTGTCAAAACTATTAGAAAAATGTATTCATAAACGTCTTTATTCTTATTTGAGTAGCAATAATTATATTATTAGCATTCAATATGGTTTTCATTCAAATCATTCCACTGTACATGCTTTGATAGATTTACAGGACAAAATAATTACAGCAATAAAAAATAACAATTTTGGAATAGGTATATTTATGGATTTATCAAAAGCTTTTGATATTGTCAACCACGATATTCTTTTACACAAACTCAAGTATTATGGTATTAGGGGTGTACCGCTTCATTGGTTTCAGAGTTATTTGCATAACCGTTATCAATATACTGTATATTTTGAACATTCTTCAGATCGTTCTCTTTTTAAAAAATAACAATTTTGGAATAGGTATATTTATGGATTTATCAAAAGCTTTTGATATTGTCAACCATGATATCCTTTTACACAAACTCAATTATTATGGTATTAGGGGTGTACTGCTTCATTGGTTTCAGAGTTATTTGCATAACCGTTATCAATATACTGTATATTTTGAACATTCTTCAGATCGTTCTCTTTTAAAATGTGGTGTTCCCCAAGGGTCTATCCTAGGCCCATTGTTATTTTTGATATATGTAAATGATATAGTTAAATCATCTGACAAATTTGAATTTACAATGTATGCAGATGATACAACAAGTTTTATGTGACCATCAACGCTGTGGAAATGAACCATTTTTATGTGACCATAAATGCTGTAGAAATGAAAATCGAAAGGGACCCGTACGGTCTCTGAAATCCACGGGGCCCGGTGGGTTTGTGACCTAGGCATTACTAGAATTTTAATTCTAATGATGCATTCTGCGCTCATGTGAAAACCCCTGTAGTGTCTTAAGGGTCATCTATATACTAATAACAGTTTAATGACTAGTAATTAAGGTGTGTTTTACCATTAACAATAGAAAGGAATTCAAAATTTTAAGAAGTTTAAGGCACCTTATCAAAAGTCAGAGCCAATTTGGAACGCAGCCTTCAGCGTCTTTTCCTCTACGATCTTCCCGTTTCTCTGTAGACAAAACATCAGGGGATCGGGAAAGCTGATGTAAAAGAACGGTCAGGGAAAAGACGATCAAAGATGTGTGACGAGAATTTTGATAAGTGGCCTTATTTAAAAAGCATGATAAATTTAAAATGGTAGTGACATGCAAAAGAGGCAGAAAAGATAATTGCACATTGATTTTTATGTGTTTTAAAGGTATCTTCAGTACTCTCTACAATAAACCTATAGGTCTGCTCTTTCAAAATGAAAACACCTCCAGAAATATTGTCCCCCATAAACATTCAGGCCAACTGGCTGAACATGATCTGTTAAAATAGACTGCTTGAATATGAGAGGAAAGTATTCATTTCCAAACAGGAGCTTTCATGCGCTCTCCAGTGTGATCTATTTCTAGGTGGTGTGTGAACCCAAACAAATGGGAATGGATCTTGTGTGGATGTAACCTTCTTGCTAGCAGGCTGGTTGGCTGGCTAGCTGGCTGGATAAGAATATCACCAGTATCATCGACAATAGACAGAAAAAGTACAAGTGCACTGTCATATATTCACTCATACTTCATAGTAAATCCATCGTTCACTTCTATATCCCTATACTGTCTATAAGCATCATATCTATGCTTTTTGGTTATCTGTGCATTGGAAAAATAGGTACCTATTTTTAGTATGATCAGCCTGAATGTGTGCTATTAGGCAATATTAGTTTTCTTGTGGAGTGATGTGCAGAGATGAAAGGCTGATATTGGCAAGCTCTTTGTGGGAGAAAGACATGCTGTCATCTTGACAAGCAAGGAAAATAGGCATCAAAATGTCATATGGCTAAATCAATAGTAACTGTCTACCTTGCAAGGATGTCCCATGCCTTGTCTACAGTGTAATATTGCTTAGCTGGCTGTAGATCCATATTGTTACAGAGTTCTGTCTGTCATTGGTAAGTATAAATCTATTAGTATTGATCTGTTCTGGAATAATGACTTGTATGATGATATTACTACTTACCTTCAAGTAAGAACCCATTCATTTGCAGTCATTATGTTTTATATCAACTTTATTTAATCTATTGATAGGGCATTATCTACCTCACTGATAACCAAGAGTGCATATGCTTGTTACTTGTTATTCAGAGAATCTTAAGACTAAAGAAGTCTTAAGGACCTAATAATTTAGCATTAATGCGGTATGGAAGGGCTCTATGTATGAATTTGGTTTTGAACCTTCAACCTTCAGCTAACAGGTCCAGTACTCTATCACTGAGCCATGATGAGCTCTCCTCTCATATCTGCACAACTGCCTAGTAATCATGTCTTACATGATCCTAATCATAATTCACGTAGACCATAACATTTCACAATAATTAATTTGATATATTATTCATCTCCTATGTAGAGATATTATAATATATATTTGTTTGTTAGTTTGTGTGTTTGTTTGGTATATAGAATTGTCTGGTCTATGTCCTGTTATGCTTTACTAGTTCTTGCTGGACAAGATGTAGGTTGATATAAAGTGAATGAAAAGGACATATCACATTCTATACCATGTGAATCACAACTTCTTAGAAACATAATTACCACGGTACAAAGTCTGTGACATTAATATGAAAGCTTAGAATTTCACTTCCCGCACTGTACTTTGATACAAGCATGCGGAAGCATCTGTCTCTCTGTCTCTCTCTCTCTCTCTCTCTTCCTCTGTCTTTCCTTTCTCTCTTATTAAGTTATTCCTATAGCTATCTTTCATATATTGTCATCTGATACATACTTGTGGGTGACCATGCCTCTTCAATAGCTGTAGTTTGCCAGAAAAACCACAAAGAAAATTTTCATAATTGTCAGCAAAAGAGGTGGAAGTACACAAAGCCGTGATTTCAAAGTGGTATTGTGAATTTGATTCATTTTGAATGGAGAAGATTTGTCATTTTGTGCTGATCAAATGCCTTCATTCATTGATGCTTTGCTGTCAGCATAAGCTTGTACATACCAGCTGTGTATCATACTTGGACACATTATCAAAGTAAGTTATATAATTCAAACTAGAACTACAGTCAAACTTGCATAAGTCGACCTTCTCTAAGTCGAATAATCGCCTAAGTCGAAGCAAATTTTTCGACCAGATTATGCAAAACATGTGTTATTTACCTCTTCTAAGTCGAATATCTCCTAAGTTGAACAGATTTCTGTCATCCCAAAAGATTCGACTTAGGCAAAGTTGTATTTAAAATATTTCTGTAATTGCCTTTGTATACACTAAGAAAAGTTGAAATTTATTTCATTATCATTTCTGCCCTTCCTTTCATCTCTTCTCTTCAATCTCTTTCTCCTTTTCTTCTATATCTTGATTGCTTGTAGTATGTTTATATTTCTGTACTCTATTCTCATGTACATGGAGAAGTGCACTGTAAAATATAGTACTTCTTCCTGGAGTCTTCCTAAATCCCATGACATGTCTCTTATTACCTGTAATGCGTGATATAGAGGGATATATATAGATTGTCCATCTAATATGATCCCTCCTTATTGGATCAGGTGGTCGTGGTAATGGTAGCTGTGTGATATTAGACGGGTCTGCTCTAATGCATCATGCATTGGGAACACTTTAGTGCCAGGTTTTGTTTTTATCATAAATCATACCTGAATTTTAAGCCCTTACAGTGTGGTTGAAGAGTCTTCACCAGTTAAGTAAAGTAAGGTGTATTTTTAATCATTAAGCAAAAAGGGAGGTAGAAACAAAAAGATAATTGGAATGAAAATGTGTGTGTGTGTGTGTGTGAGTGTGTGTATGTATGTGTGAGTGAGAGAGAGAGGGGGAAGTAGGCCTATATGAAAGAAGTATTTGAGAAATTTTAGAGGGAGGGAGGGGAGAAAGAAAGAGACAGACAGAATCACAGAAAGACAGATTAAGACATGTTAAAGAGGCTCTGTCGTGGGCTTTCTTGGGGAATTTGATACCATCGGTGCTTACCCAGGCCAGTAACGGGTGTTGTCCATCACTATGAGTTTTATGACCAACAGACCTTATGTAATGCTCTGAATATTCCACCCTTTGCCCCATATGGCAAAGTCATTATCTTACTTTACCTGGCCTGAGAATGCCCGAGAACCCAAGAATGCCCGAAGTAGGCCGAAGAGTGTTTATGGTGGGACACCTTGTTTTGCTGTGCTCCAGAAATGTAGCTCTATTACAGGTATTACCAGTGCTTTTCAGAAAGTCTGGTGTTAGCAGATTATGATTCACTCCCCATGAAAACCCACATCAGAGCCTCTTTAAGAGACAGAGAGAGATTGGGGGGGGGGAGAGAGAAGCAAAGAAAGACATAGAGCGAGGAAGTAGAAGGTTAGATAGTATGGAGACAGAAAGTATTATTACAATGATGAAAAGGGAGAGTCTGAAAAAGCAGACTATTGGTGAAACATCTTGAAGACTCAGACAGGTCCTATGTCATGGAGTCAGGATCATAGAAGGTCAAATAAGGTCATGTTATTATGAGACAGAGTTGTGAGTTGTGTTTACTAACAAAGAGTGACCTTAGATCCCCTTTTCGTGTCAATATTTATAATGGCTACAGTGAGCATAGATGTGTGATAGGATGTGTTGAAGTAAAGAGTTTTCTGCAGTGATTGGATTTCTTCAAACCCTAACATGAAGGAGTTGTACTAATTTTTTTCTATTACATCCAGCTTCTGAAGGTTAAGGTCAAAATGTTCTAATACTCTTATTCATATAACAGTAGACTGAAAGGACAAGGTTCCATGCAAATAAATAACCTTTTTATGACAAACACTGCTGTGACTTAGTCTGAAGAATGAATTGAAAGAGTTCTGATATTGATACCATTTCCATGACACTATAAGGTTTGATATAGATGTCACTTCTTTTGGTTTCATATTTTTAACTGTACAGTTATGTTCACATAGCATGGTGCAGTATAGCCGTTATAGGCTCTTTAAGAAAATTGTGCATGGGATTTTCTTTTTCACAGTTCACTACAAAAGTTCAGGTGTATTTTAGTGGAGCTCTCACTAATACTTGTATAGGAATGAAAAATTCTTCAAATTTCAGTTCATACTCTTAGAATGTAATAATAGGCCTTATGCCTACAGATCCCAAAGATATTCCTCAAGGTATGAAAGGGGAAAACTTGTGTGGATATCTGGTTTGCTAATAGAGTGAATATTCAAGGAAATATCTAACCAGACATGATTTATAAAAACAACAATAAAACCAATAAGTTTTATAATTCCAGGACATTCTGTAGCCTGAAAATTTTGCAAAGGTTCTTTCAGAATCTCGTTTAAGGGACCAAGATCATTAGTACGTAATGCAACCAGTATGCAGCATTAAATCTTTACATATATATACACCACATGTGAATTTGCATTATTGCAGGTTTCTGAGTTACAGCAGTAAATTAAAAATATATATCAGTATATTAAATAAGTACAGATAGGTAAGAGGTAGGGGTCTTTTTTTTTTCTTTCTTTCTTCTACACACCAACATACTCTGAAGGTTGATTTTTTTTGTACACCCTGAATTGTTCTTTGCTCTAGACACCTTGTAGACTTGACTGGACCACATCCTGTAAATCATATCTTTAACGTTCCACCCACTCTACACTATAAATCAATCTACATATTATATTCTTCTCTACATTAAAAACTTACTGAACAACATATTTGAAAGCCCTTTCCTTAAATACTAGAGAAAACCATAGGGCCTACTTGCAATGAGATTGTTTAAAATAAGAATTCTAATCATTTTAAAACATACAGTTTAAAAATTGCCATATGAGACATCACTGTATTGTCTTCTGTTCATAGTTATGAATAATCACATTTCTTGATATGAATATCATTTCATTGCCCATTCTGTTTTTTAATGTGTATTAACTTCCTAAGCATTATTATGCTGTCCAATTGCATAGTATATTGCATGTCATAATATATGTTGTGTTTATTCTGTTGAATCAACTTTGAAATTATTGAGTATTACTGATGTTTTGGAAGATTGATAGATTTCTTGCATACCTCACCAATATAGCTTTTCTCAAGCAGACCTTCATATCTTCCTTCATGACTAACCATTAAACAAAAATCCTACAATAATCTGATTTTTCCCTAGATAAAGGAAGCAAAAAGCATTGATTTACATTATTTTTCATAAAGGAAAGTGTTCTCCATGGAAACAGAATCAAATGTAATACAGGACTCTCATGCAATCTATCTCATCATGGACTTTTGTACATAGTGTTATGAAATGAAACTGGGTTATGCTTGAGTTGAACTATGTGAGATATGTGTATGATTAGACAAGCTGTCATCACTCCCCGGTATTCCATGTAAATCAATGTCTAATACCAATCATACTTCACCAGTGATGTTTCTAATAAGCTCATCTGAAAGGCCCAGTAAATAACAGTAATATGAAGGAGGTGACATGCTAATCCTAATCATAACCTCTCCATTATTATAAATGCTAAGTAAATATACATTACAAAAATTATAAGTAGATAGCTCCACAAGAAACATATTGCTATGTGTATATTCCCAGATTATCCCATAACCATCCAATTACAACCACTCCATATCATCATCTGCACTATTTCTTTTTCTTTCTGTACCATAAATATAATTCCATCACTGCATTCATCCACCCATCAGTCTATCTCTGCATTCATTCACCCACCTTCTATGTATCCATTTCTGCATTCATCTACCCTTCTACCCATCACTCTGCCTTTCCATTCATTCTTTCACTCCATCTTCTATGCGTTCCCCCATATTCTATAGTATATCTCTGCATTCATTCAACCACCTTCTATCAGTCGATCTCTGCATTCATCTACCCATCTACCCATCCATCTGTCTTAGCATTCATTCATTCACCCATCTTATAATTATCCATCTCTACAATCAATCACCCACCTTTTATTAGTCTATCTCTGCATCCATTTACCCATCTTCTATCTATCGATCTATCCCTGTATGCATTCACTCACTTTCTATCAATCTATCTCTGCATCCATTCACCCACCTTTTATCTATCGATCTATCTCTGTATGCATTCACCAACCTTTTATCTATCGATCTATCCCTGTATGCATTCTCTCACATTCTATCAATCTATCTCTGCATCCATTTACCCACCTTTTATCTATCGATATATCCCTGTATGCATTCACTCACTTTCTATCAATCTATCTCTGCATCCATTCACCCAACTTTTATCTATCGATCTATCTCTGCATCCATTTACCCAACTTCTATCGATCAATATATCTCTGCATCCATTCACCCAACTTCTATCTATCGATCTATCTCTGCATCCATTCACCCAACTTCTATCCATCAATCTAACTCTGCATCCATTCACCCACCTTCTATCTATCGATCTATCCCTGTGTGCAATGTGCATTCACTCACCTTCTATCAATCTATCTTTGCATTCATTCACCCAACTTGTATAAGTCAGTTTCTGCATCCATTCACCCACCTTCTCTCTATCAATCTATCTATGCATCCATTCACCCACCTTTTATCTATCGATCTATCCCTGTATGCATTCACTCACCTTCTATCCATCAATCTATCTCTGCATCCCTTCACCCAACTTCTATTGATCAATCTATCTGTGCATCCATTCACCAACCTTCTATCTATCGATCTATCCCTGTGTGCAATGTGCATTCACTCACCTTCTATAAATCTATCTTTGCATTCATTCACCCAACTTGTAAAGTCAGTTTCTGCATCCATTCACCCACCTTCTCTCTATCAATCTATCTATCCATCCATTCACCCACCTTTTATCTATCGATCTATCCCTGTATGCATTCACTCACCTTCTATCCATCAATCTATCTCTGCATCCATTCACCCACCTTCTATCTATCAGTCTATCTATGCATCCATTCACCCACCTTCTATCTATCAGTCTATCTATGCATCCATTCACCCACCTTTTATCTATCGATCTATCCCTGTATGAATTCACTCACTTTCTATCAATCTATCTCTGCATTCATTCACCCAACTTGTATAAGTCAGTTTCTGCATCTATTTACCCACCTTCTATTTATCAATCTATCTCTGCATCCATTCACCCACCTTTTATCTATCGATCTATCCCTGTATGCATTCACTTGCTCTCTATCAATCTATCTCTGCAATCATTCACCCACCTTTTATCTATCGATCTATCTCTGCATCCATTCACCCACCTTCTATCTATCAATCTATCTCTGCATCCATTCACCCACCTTTTATCTATCGATCTATCCCTGTATGCATTCACTCGCTTTCTATCAATCTATCTCTGCAATCATTCACCCACCTTTTATCTATCGATCTATCTCTGCATCCATTCACCCACCTTCTATCTATCGATCTATCTCTGCATCCATTCACCCACCTTCAATCTATCGATCTATCTCTGTATGCATTCACTCACATTCTATCAATCTATCTCTGCATCCATTCACCCACCATTTATCTATCAATCTATCTCTGCATCTATTCACCCAACTTGTATCAGCCAGTTTTTGCATCCATTCACCCACCTTCTATCTATCGATCTATCCCTGTATGCATTCACTTACCTTCTATCAATCTATCTCTGCATCCATTTACCCAACTTGTATAAGCCAGTTTCTGCATCCATTCACCCACCTTCTATCTATCAATCTATCTCTGTATGCATTCATTCACCTTCTATATGTACTCTAAGTAGTCTACCAGTCTGCTCTCTGCCTATATATGGTCTTTGGCCTCCCAGAGATGTTTCTCTCTCTAGCGACTGGGTAATAAGTCTAGCTGGCATTGCTTGCATCTTAGCCCATTTAAAATTGTGTTGAGAAGGCACTATGCAATCCAACCGTCATCCATGCTATATGGTACAGGGGCAGAGTCTACACCAGCATGTTACAGGGTAGTAAGCAGAAGGTGAAAGTGTTTTAATTATCACTGAATTACAATTCAAATTTAATTCCAAATTTTGTAAAAACAAACAAACAAACAAAACATGTCATGCTAACACAATGAACAATTACCATGCAAATAAGATTGCCTATAGAACAAGTAAAAATTACATTAAAGTTGCACCTTTGTTGTGTAAATGAGCACAACTTGAAAATTTCTTATGTGAAAGCTGTTTCCAATAGAAATTTGTGGAAGAAGTATAGATGTACTGTAATACAATTATTGCAAGATTAGCAGTTTACTTTAAGTTCCAAATATCCACAAGTATGTTTACTTTACTATCTGATGTTTGATAATACAAAAGAAGATGCTAAAAATTGTAAAGTAAAAGAAAAATAAGGAAAATAATGTAAATGTGGAATTATAAATACACACTAATCTGATATTAGAATTGTGGGAAGTTGCTGGGAGATTAAGTCTAGTTCACATTTTTGGCATGGCATTGAAATGAGAGAATGATGAGAAGGTAGAGGTCATAAGAAGGATGAACTGGTGTCAGATGTAATCAGCTGAGAGAAGTCAGGATGATAGATGATATGATTATTACGTGCTTATTCATTTTAAATTGTATCCGGTATTGAAGCTAACAAATTACGAATAATTACATTTCTTGATATGAATATCATTTCATTGCCCATTCTGTTTTTTAATGTGTATTAACTTCCTAAGCATTATTATGCTGTCCAATTGCATAGTATATTGCATGTCATAATATATGTTGTGTTTATTCTGTTGAATCAACTTTGAAATTATTGAGTATTACTGATGTTTTGGAAGATTGATAGATTTCTTGCATACCTCACCAATATAGCTTTTCTCAAGCAGACCTTCATATCTTCCTTCATGACTAACCATTAAACAAAAATCCTACAATAATCTGATTTTTCCCTAGATAAAGGAAGCAAAAAGCATTGATTTACATTATTTTTCATAAAGGAAAGTGTTCTCCATGGAAACAGAATCAAATGTAATACAGGACTCTCATGCAATCTATCTCATCATGGACTTTTGTACATAGTGTTATGAAATGAAACTGGGTTATGCTTGAGTTGAACTATGTGAGATATGTGTATGATTAGACAAGCTGTCATCACTCCCCGGTATTCCATGTAAATCAATGTCTAATACCAATCATACTTCACCAGTGATGTTTCTAATAAGCTCATCTGAAAGGCCCAGTAAATAACAGTAATATGAAGGAGGTGACATGCTAATCCTAATCATAACCTCTCCATTATTATAAATGCTAAGTAAATATACATTACAAAAATTATAAGTAGATAGCTCCACAAGAAACATATTGCTATGTGTATATTCCCAGATTATCCCATAACCATCCAATTACAACCACTCCATATCATCATCTGCACTATTTCTTTTTCTTTCTGTACCATAAATATAATTCCATCACTGCATTCATCCACCCATCAGTCTATCTCTGCATTCATTCACCCACCTTCTATGTATCCATTTCTGCATTCATCTACCCTTCTACCCATCACTCTGCCTTTCCATTCATTCTTTCACTCCATCTTCTATGCGTTCCCCCATATTCTATAGTATATCTCTGCATTCATTCAACCACCTTCTATCAGTCGATCTCTGCATTCATCTACCCATCTACCCATCCATCTGTCTTAGCATTCATTCATTCACCCATCTTATAATTATCCATCTCTACAATCAATCACCCACCTTTTATTAGTCTATCTCTGCATCCATTTACCCATCTTCTATCTATCGATCTATCCCTGTATGCATTCACTCACTTTCTATCAATCTATCTCTGCATCCATTCACCCACCTTTTATCTATCGATCTATCTCTGTATGCATTCACCAACCTTTTATCTATCGATCTATCCCTGTATGCATTCTCTCACATTCTATCAATCTATCTCTGCATCCATTTACCCACCTTTTATCTATCGATATATCCCTGTATGCATTCACTCACTTTCTATCAATCTATCTCTGCATCCATTCACCCAACTTTTATCTATCGATCTATCTCTGCATCCATTTACCCAACTTCTATCGATCAATATATCTCTGCATCCATTCACCCAACTTCTATCTATCGATCTATCTCTGCATCCATTCACCCAACTTCTATCCATCAATCTAACTCTGCATCCATTCACCCACCTTCTATCTATCGATCTATCCCTGTGTGCAATGTGCATTCACTCACCTTCTATCAATCTATCTTTGCATTCATTCACCCAACTTGTATAAGTCAGTTTCTGCATCCATTCACCCACCTTCTCTCTATCAATCTATCTATGCATCCATTCACCCACCTTTTATCTATCGATCTATCCCTGTATGCATTCACTCACCTTCTATCCATCAATCTATCTCTGCATCCCTTCACCCAACTTCTATTGATCAATCTATCTGTGCATCCATTCACCAACCTTCTATCTATCGATCTATCCCTGTGTGCAATGTGCATTCACTCACCTTCTATAAATCTATCTTTGCATTCATTCACCCAACTTGTAAAGTCAGTTTCTGCATCCATTCACCCACCTTCTCTCTATCAATCTATCTATCCATCCATTCACCCACCTTTTATCTATCGATCTATCCCTGTATGCATTCACTCACCTTCTATCCATCAATCTATCTCTGCATCCATTCACCCACCTTCTATCTATCAGTCTATCTATGCATCCATTCACCCACCTTCTATCTATCAGTCTATCTATGCATCCATTCACCCACCTTTTATCTATCGATCTATCCCTGTATGAATTCACTCACTTTCTATCAATCTATCTCTGCATTCATTCACCCAACTTGTATAAGTCAGTTTCTGCATCTATTTACCCACCTTCTATTTATCAATCTATCTCTGCATCCATTCACCCACCTTTTATCTATCGATCTATCCCTGTATGCATTCACTTGCTCTCTATCAATCTATCTCTGCAATCATTCACCCACCTTTTATCTATCGATCTATCTCTGCATCCATTCACCCACCTTCTATCTATCAATCTATCTCTGCATCCATTCACCCACCTTTTATCTATCGATCTATCCCTGTATGCATTCACTCGCTTTCTATCAATCTATCTCTGCAATCATTCACCCACCTTTTATCTATCGATCTATCTCTGCATCCATTCACCCACCTTCTATCTATCGATCTATCTCTGCATCCATTCACCCACCTTCAATCTATCGATCTATCTCTGTATGCATTCACTCACATTCTATCAATCTATCTCTGCATCCATTCACCCACCATTTATCTATCAATCTATCTCTGCATCTATTCACCCAACTTGTATCAGCCAGTTTTTGCATCCATTCACCCACCTTCTATCTATCGATCTATCCCTGTATGCATTCACTTACCTTCTATCAATCTATCTCTGCATCCATTTACCCAACTTGTATAAGCCAGTTTCTGCATCCATTCACCCACCTTCTATCTATCAATCTATCTCTGTATGCATTCATTCACCTTCTATATGTACTCTAAGTAGTCTACCAGTCTGCTCTCTGCCTATATATGGTCTTTGGCCTCCCAGAGATGTTTCTCTCTCTAGCGACTGGGTAATAAGTCTAGCTGGCATTGCTTGCATCTTAGCCCATTTAAAATTGTGTTGAGAAGGCACTATGCAATCCAACCGTCATCCATGCTATATGGTACAGGGGCAGAGTCTACACCAGCATGTTACAGGGTAGTAAGCAGAAGGTGAAAGTGTTTTAATTATCACTGAATTACAATTCAAATTTAATTCCAAATTTTGTAAAAACAAACAAACAAACAAAACATGTCATGCTAACACAATGAACAATTACCATGCAAATAAGATTGCCTATAGAACAAGTAAAAATTACATTAAAGTTGCACCTTTGTTGTGTAAATGAGCACAACTTGAAAATTTCTTATGTGAAAGCTGTTTCCAATAGAAATTTGTGGAAGAAGTATAGATGTACTGTAATACAATTATTGCAAGATTAGCAGTTTACTTTAAGTTCCAAATATCCACAAGTATGTTTACTTTACTATCTGATGTTTGATAATACAAAAGAAGATGCTAAAAATTGTAAAGTAAAAGAAAAATAAGGAAAATAATGTAAATGTGGAATTATAAATACACACTAATCTGATATTAGAATTGTGGGAAGTTGCTGGGAGATTAAGTCTAGTTCACATTTTTGGCATGGCATTGAAATGAGAGAATGATGAGAAGGTAGAGGTCATAAGAAGGATGAACTGGTGTCAGATGTAATCAGCTGAGAGAAGTCAGGATGATAGATGATATGATTATTACGTGCTTATTCATTTTAAATTGTATCCGGTATTGAAGCTAACAAATTACTAAAGCCTAACAATTGATTTGTAAAGAAAAATATCAATTACTTTTGAACAGATATATATATCAATTATTATATCCACTTTTCATCAAAAAGGAAAACATTTATTTCTACATGCATATGCAGTACATTCTGTCAAGAGAGTTATATGTAGGGTGATATTGTGTTATGCTTTACAGTAACAAATTACTTCATTAGAGTGTACTTTGGATTGTCATTCACTTATTTCTCTTACTGTGAACTGTTTGAGCCATTCCATAAGTGGGCTTATTTTGTTCCAACCACAGTGATGATTGCATCCTACTTTATTACCTTTTTACACACCTGGATGGCACTAGTCAGTGGTATTTCTTTCTTTTACTTTGTAAATACATTTTTATCTTTGCCTGGCAAATAAATGAATAAATAAATAAATAAATGTAGAGAAGCAGTATGTGTGTAATGCCTTGCTTAAAAGTATAGTTGTGCTGAGGGTTCACACTTATATGTTTCTTTTCATCCCAAGTTGAATGATTAAACCACTCAACTACATGTTTATATTTATCTTAATCTTAAAAGTATTTCAGACCTGTCTGTAACATGTCATTACCTTTATAACAGATAGTGATGAATCATCTTTGACTGAAAGAGAATATTAACACCTGTCAGAATCATTAGCAAGCTGTATGTATGTATGTATTTAGCTGGAACTTTCAAGTAGGCGTATCATATATCAGACAGATGCATATCATCCAAATAAATATGAAGATCAGTTCGTAAATGAAAGGTGACAAGTTCAGGGAGAGTAAAAAGGGTCTTGATTATATGTCCTTTTTTTTACATACATGTATGTGAATATATTTAATCAAAATGGGGGGAAGGGGGGGGGGGGGTGGGGGCTGTACTATTGCCATAACCCACATTCTTTTTCTATATAACTCTGCTGGGCTCTGTCTTTTTGAGCGTAGGAGGGGAACGATGTTATTCTTGCATACATAACCCTATATTAGCTTTGTGGTATTTACATGAAATATGGAAGGGGGGGCAGTTCTGTCCTCCCTTACACCTAGCTCTGTGTTACTTAATTGGAGTGTATGGGGGCAGTACAATCCTCCCCAACACCTAGCTCTGTGTATGGGGGCAGTACTGTCCTACATACAATCCTCCCTGACACCTAGCACTGTGGTACTTAATTGGAGTGTGTGGGGGCATTACTCTCCTCCCTTGCTACTATCCTCCCTTACACCTAGCTCTGTGTTACTTAATTGGAGTGTATGAGGGCAGTACTGTCCTCCCTTACACCTTGCTCTGTGTTACTTAATTGGAGTGTATGAGGGCAGTACTGTCCTCCCTTACATATAGCTCTGTGGTACTTTATTGGAGTGTATGAGGGCAGTACTTTCCTCCCTTACATCTAGCTCTGTGGTACTTAATTGGAGCGTATGAGGGCAGTACTTTCCTCCCTTACATCTAGCTCTGTGGTACTTAATTGAAGTGTATGAGGGCAGTACTGTCGTCCCTTACATCTAGCTCTGTGGTACTTAATTGAATTTTATGAGGGCAGTACTGTCCTCCCTTACATCTAGCTCTGTGGTACTTAATTGGAGTGTACGAGGGCAGTACTGTCCTCCCTTACATCTAGCTCTGTGGTACCTAATTGAAGTGTATGAGGGCAGTACTGTCCTCCCTTACATCTAGCTCTGTGGTACTTAATTGGAGTGTATGAGGGCAGTACTGTCCTCCCTTACATCTAGCTCTGTGTTACTTAATTGGAGTGTATGAGGGCAGTACTGTCCTCCCTTACATCTAGCTCTGTGGTACTTTATTGGAGTGTATGAGGGCAGTACTTTCCTCCCTTACATCTAGCTCTGTGGTACTTAATTGGAGTGTATGAGGGCAGTACTGTCCTCCCTTACATCTAGCTCTGTGGTACTTAATTGAATTTTATGAGGGCAGTACTGTCCTCCCTTACATCTAGCTCTGTGGTACCTAATTGGAGTGTACGAGGGCAGTACTGTCCTCCCTTACATCTAGCTCTGTGGTACCTAATTGAAGTGTATGAGGGCAGTACTGTCCTCCCTTACATCTAGCTCTGTGTACTTAATTGGAGTGTATGAGGGCAGTACTGTCCTCCCTTACATCTAGCTCTGTGGTACATAATTGAAGTGTATGAGGGCAGTACTGTCCTCCCTTACATCTAGCTCTGTGGTACTTAATTCATCCCTGTTTTCAGGAGGTGAAGGATGAGCGTGCAACTTTAAAAAAGTTAGTTTTTAGTAAATCACTTTCAAAGTTTCAAACCTCAATCTCAACCTCTTTAATGTATGAAGGGTGAATACATTTTATATCCTGGTATAGGGCATATTCTGGACAATGTTCATTATTAATCATTTGCATATTAATTTTATATTTTTGAAGAAAACGAGTTGTAAACATTGCCGTCATTTCGTGAAAACACAAAATTCAAGGAACCACTGTGATTTTGTTTTCATGAAGTGACGGATCTCAGCCACATGCGTGTAAAACAAATGGAACTTGATTTGTGCGCATTTGACCTAATTGTGCGCGATCACGTGTTCAAATCAGGGACGCGCTCTTTTTTTTCACGAAGTGACAGAACTCAGCTGCACATGTAAAACAAACGGGACGGCTGAAAGCCGTCACTTCGTGAAAACCGAAAAATCCTATTACCAGGTATTTTCTTGATGATGTATTGCCATAGTTATGTAAATAGACATTATTACGGTCTGAAACTCTGTGAGGTTCAAGATATTAGTGAAAGATGTCCAAAAATGCAAAAAACTCAAATTTGAAAAATTTGCAATTATCCTCATATCCATCACTTTGTGAAAACGGACAAATTGGAGTGTATGGGGACAGTACCATTCTCTGTTTTATTAGCCCTGTGGTATTTGCTTGGAGTGTTGGAGGCAGTTCTGTTCTGCATGCCTTACCCTCCCTCCCACCCTCTCTCCCTCTGTCTCTCTCTCTCTCTCTCTCTTTCTCTCTCTCTCTCTCCTGGAGCTCTGTTGTAATGGAGTATGGGAGGGGGGCAATACATTCTCCCCTACCTCTCTATGGCTCTGTGGTATGTTGTTGGCCTTTACTTGGTGACATGTTTTGCTCACGTCTGTTGTCAAAGTAATTAGTGAGAGCTGGAGTTCTCCATGATGACTATTAGGATATAGATTGGCTTTCGCTGTCACTGTCATGCCTTCTCAAACAAGCCCAACTTTTTTTGTCTGCTTCTCCTCCCAGTGATTGTTCGTGATTGGCTTGATTTTTTTAGTGACTAAGGCTTTCTTTCAAATTTACCATTTACATGCTAAGTATACCAAAGGATTACTTTGTATAATTGTATTGAATGATCTTCTTTGCTTTCAGTTATTCATGTGAGAAAGCTTATTTTTATGTTTAGTTTTCATAGAAATAGTTTTAAAAGCTCAAACAATTCTTTTTAATATACCCATTGCCAACTGGAATCATCTTGCTCCTGCATAAAGCCTGTGTGAATTGTCAGATACTGTAGTTACCCTGTGAATTTATGCATATAGCTAAATGCCCAGAGTTTTTTATGCTTAACACTAAAGATTTTTGAAATAAGTTCATAGTACATATTGTATTCATATTGCTTGTACATTATTTTAGGAGAATTTAAATTCAAAATTAATAAGGAAGTTTTATAGAAGAATGAGGGAGGGGAAGAGATGGACAGAAAGAGAGTGAGAGAGAGAGAGAGAGACATAGACAGTGAGTGAAGGAGAGAGAAAGAGAAAGACAGACATGTAGAAAGAGGGAGAGATAGAGAGAGATAGAGAGAGAGAGAGGGGGGGGTGAATAGAACTGAAGAAGGAGAATAGTGTATAGAGAGGAAGTTTTATAGAAGAATGAGGGAGTGGAAGAGATGGACAGAAGGAGAGAGAGAGAGAGACATAGACAGTGAGTGATGAAGAGAGAAAGAAAAACAGACATGTTGTAAGAGGGAGAGATAGAGAGAGAGAAAGGGGGGGGGGGCTGAATAGCGCAGGAGAAGGAGAATGATATAGAAAGCTCCTATGTCAGTATAATGTTTTTGATAAATGCGTCATTGCACAATAGAGGGTACAGTAATAGCATGCTATTATATTTTGGGCAATATTGTTAACTAACAGGCATGTAATTTCTTTGATTGGTCTTTGATGAATGCGTGGGATTTTGGAGGCAAGCTTGGTGGATTCCATACATACCTTCATGACTCGTAACCACACTTGAATCTATCCAAACATACCTATGTGTGTGGGTATGTGTTTTGACAGAGCAAGCTTTTACAACTGTTAGTCATGTTACTGTAGTAATGTTAATACAGACAATGCAGGACATCATTTATATCACATCAATCATTACCCTATTCCATCTCTCATTTTTTCAGCCCTTTTTAAATGGTATCCATGGGCTGATTTTAAATCATATCAGTTTTATTGATTTTGTTTTAATATGATCAAGACCAACACTATTAACACTGCAATATAGACAACATGTACAGGTTACTGGTATTAGATGGTATTGCTATAGTACTACTGCTGATGAGGCTGTTGATAGTAATGGTGATGATAGTATTGATGAAGAAGAGAGAAAAAAAAGCCATGATGATATGATGATGGTGGAGATGATGTTGATGATGAAAATGATACATGTGAAAGTACTGGTGTTTAAAAAATGTGGATTTCAACTGCATAGTGAGTCATGAATATTCCTAGTCTAGTGGGATGAAGTAGCCCCAAAAGACATGTCTGTAAGTTGAAAAATCTAGACTGTTATATTACATTCTGGTATAAAGTCTTCTCATTATACTACATTTCATTATAAGCTACCTTATGACCTTTGTTTCAAACTTCAAAGTTGCTAATGATTGTCTACTTTAATGTAGAATGCACTTTGTCTATTAAAACTAAACTTCATGTTCTAATATACTAGTGCTGAATTGAATTTCAAAACCAATTTTGATATCAGCAGACTACAGAAATGAATTTCTCTTGTTTTCTCTACAGCTGACTTGATATCAACAGACTATGAATTTCTGTTGTTTTCTTTCTTGACAGCTGATTTTCACTGGAGAGTACGTGAGAGCTATGAATGAAAACTTCCACAGTGGTCATTTCTGCTGTCAGCAGTGTGACAAAGCATTGAGTGGACAGAGTTACATCTTAAAAGAAGAGAAACCATTCTGTGTTGCTTGCTATGATGACTGCTTTGCTAATGAATGTGCTGAGTGTAACCAGAAGATAGGACATGATAGCAAGGTAAGAGAAAAACAGCTTTAATTATATTCCATGCAATATAGGGCCACCTATATTAAAGGTAAAATGTGAGCCAAAATTAACAATTATTAAGTAAGGATTTACTCATTGATATTGCTTGGTATATAATGTCATTCTCAAGTTTTCAGTTCATGCATTACTTCATTCCATCTTGATAAAATAGGATTGGGTAGTTATAATATTGAAGTTTTCAGTTCATGCGTTACTTCATTCCATCTTGATAAAATAGGATTGGGTAGTTATAATATTGAAGTTTTCAGTTCATGCATTACTTCATTCCATCTTGATAAAATAGTATTGGGTAGTTATGATATTGAAGTTTTCAGTTCATGCATTACTTCATTCCATCTTGATAAAATAGGATTGGGTAGTTATAATATTGAAGTTTTCAGTTCATGCATTACTTCATTCCATCTTGATAAAATAGGATTGGGTAGTTATAATATTGAAGTTTTCAGTTCATGCATTACTTCATTCCATCTTGATAAAATAGGATTGGGTAGTTATAATATTGAAGTTTTCAGTTCATGCATTACTTCATTCCATCTTGATAAAATAGGATTGGGTAGTTATAATATTGAAGTTTTCAGTTCATGCATTACTTCATTCCATCTTGATAAAATAGGATTGGGTAGTTATAATATTGAAGTTTTCAGTTCATGCATTACTTCATTCCATCTTGATAAAATAGGATTGGGTAGTTATAATATTGAAGTTTTCAGTTCATGCATTACTTCATTCCATCTTGATAAAATAGTATTGGGTAGTTATAATATTGAAGTTTTCAGTTCATGCATTACTTCATTCCATCTTGATAAAATAGGATTGGGTAGTTATAATATTGAAGTTTTCAGTTCATGCATTACTTCATTCCATCTTGATAAAATAGGATTGGGTAGTTATAATAATAGAGATTGTCCAGTGAATCCTTAGAGAAAGAATGATAATTTTAGGAATTGTAGGGATACTCTATCTTACTGATATGAAATTGATATTATCCCAAGTGAAAAGCAGAGAGATATACAATTTCATTGTTAAATGCTGAAAGATTGCTAGCAGTAGTGAATTTGTTTTTATTTATTCCAATCAGCCATTTATATGCAGCCAGAGTGCTAACATTTTTTCCATTTGTTAGTTTTGTGCAAACAGCCATCATTGACCTTTCCTATTTATTTATTTTTTTTTATTGTGTGTTCCTGGTTACCCTGGTCACAGGATCTCATTTTCAAGTCAAAGCACTACCATGAGTCATGCTTTGAAGCCCGCTACACTTGTTCTATGTGCAAGGCATCTCTTGCGGACAAGGCTTTTGGCAACTGGGATGGACAACTCTGCTGCCTCCAATGTTATGAAAAGAACCTGGCCAAGAATTGTCAGGCATGTGGAGAATTAATAAAGCCTGGTAGGTACTTCATACACATATCTAAAACTGATCTTGAGTTTATCTTCTAAAGATCACCAGTCCTTTACCTGTCCTCCAGTTCTCTACCAACCCTTTACCAATCCTCTACTAATCCTCCACTAATTCTCTACCCTCTACCTATCCTCTTTTAATTCTCTTCTAATCTTTCAATAGTTCTCTTACCAATCCTCTACCAATATACCAATATTTTTTTAAAAATATTTTTTAAGTCTTTATTGGAGGGAGTTTAATTAAACCATTTATAATAAATTTGATCCCAATTTGTATTAGAAGGGATTACAGTAATAATGCAAGTGATATATTTATCTACATAATGTGCTATTCTGATGACAATTTTTTTTATCAAGTAAAAGAAAGCATTAGAACTCAGACAAATTGATTTTTGTTTATGATGGATCTTTGAAATTTTATCAGTTATGTTGTATTTTTGTCAAATTTTTCTTTTTTGTGTAAAAGTATTTTTTCATGCTGTCTTCATACCAAAGAGCAGTATAATATTTTAAATAGAGCATTCCTTAAGAGTTTTATAACCAAACAAAGAAGGTGAAATGTGGATGATTTATTATAACACAAATAGAAAGGAAATCATAGATGGTCTATCAGTGTGTGTTTAGAGTTCACCACACATTCTTACAAGATGAGGGAAGGAAAAAAAAAAAACTTGTTGAGAATGTGAAGAATCTATTGAAGCCAGACGACTCCCTCCCACCTTTCATGGGATGACATGTGACTGTTGTTGAGATGCTGGTGGGATATATATCCTTCTAACAAATTTGATTTGATTGTACTCCGAGGCAACAGCTGTAAGAAAAGGCTGATAGAGTTTAAGGTATCTGCCTTGTCTCTATACTCTAGGCTAGATTAGACAAACAGATATCTCCATGTCTACTGTGAGATTAACTAAGAAGACACAAAGGCACAACAATATTTGTTAACATTGATCACTTGTGTATTGTCACTGCAACCTACAGTACATTGTCTTATTCTAACTAAGCAGCTAGGAGTGTTTATGAATGTAATGATTTTCTTACCATTAAAAGAACTATATAAGTATAGTACTTCACAAGATAGAAGGCAAAGTCCATGGGATTGGGACACCTTTTATGACATAGCAGAACTATATATAAAAAAAAAAAAAACATGTCTCATTTAAACTAGGCAAATATCTGCCAATAATGACTTCCCAAAAAGCAGCAACAACAGTGTCCCATCAAGGTTTACTTCTCAATCATCATGGTGTATTGCACTTTCAGACCTGAAAGTCTGTTGCCGATGATAAATGTGATGTCCCTGTGACATAAGTTTAAAAAAAAAAAAAAAAAAAAATATATATATATATATATATATATATATATGTTGTTGCAACAAATCCATAGAATATTTCCAATTCAGACATCGGTTATTATGAAAGGAGACCTACCTAACTTACACTGACACATCAGAATTTAGCCACATTAGAATTGATCTTCATTGTGAAATGAAATGGTTGATACATATGTTACATGGACATCACACAAATTTTTTGCCCCAACCCAATGGAATGACCCATAATTGTACTGAGTAGATAACATGCTTGTTTAAAACATAAAGCTGCATTAATTACATCCTGTCTTAACTTGCACTATGAAGTAGTACACATGCTTACTGTAGATCATGAAATGCCAATTTGTCATTGAAGTAACTTGTACTGTTCTGTCTCAGTGTATTAACCAGCTTTTAAAAGTTTTTACTGCAGCTTCAAGAATATATTTAGTAAAATGATGATAGTGTTTACTATGCACCAGTAATTTGTTGGTGTACATACATGTAAAATCTAACCAAGAAAATTTCATGTGATGTGTAAATGATGCTTAACAAATTTTTCTAACATTTCACATTCACAGCATTATTTATTGCCATGCACTCAATGTTGTTTTCTGTCTCTGTGAATCTGACTATATGTCATTCTTGTTTGTATAGGTGCAGCGGGAGAAGGTAACACTTTTCTCTCACAATTTTTTTTTTTCCTTTTTGCAAAACGCATAGGCAAGCACTAACTATTGTGTGTGTGATTTATTCTTTTTATGTTATTATTTGACTTTCATGAATTATTTGATTTATAAATCTTGTCCATTTGAATAATTTTTAAAGTAGACATCCTTTTCAAAGTCAGATTTGTAGATGGGCTTCTTGAAGAATACTATTCCAATAACTGGTAAAGGAAAGAAATAAAACTATCGCAGTCAGTGTTTTCTTAAACAGTGAGTTGATAAGTTTTTAAATTTTGATTGCACCACTCTTGTAGTAATCTGTATCAAAGCATTTTAATGAAAGCAATGTCATTGAAATTGGTCCAAGGTGAAAGGTGAATGTTTGACCATCTAAACATGGTATATTCAAAATCTGAAAGAGAAGAAAAAAGCTTGATAAAGCTTGTGGCATAAACAGTGAAATAGGTTAGCAACTATTTTACTCACCATGATGTCTGATAGGAATGTGTAGGAATGGAGAAAAATGAACTCACAGTCTATTATTTAGCCTTTCCGAGATGTTACATTTTTAAGTTACTAAGAAAACACCCTATTTTCAAACAAATAATTTCTTTAAAAGTAAAGAAGTCATTCAGCAATGATATAGAGTTTTGTTTGTTTGTTATCTTACTTGTTGATTACCTCCTTTATTTAGAACCAGACTGATTAATTGTAATTCAAAGTGTTTGATAAGTTCGCATGAAACAATTTTCCTATGATCCCATAAATTAATTGTTTGTAAAGGAACTGAACTCATAGATCTATTTTTTAAGGCATGTTAATTCCTCATTTAGTTTGATGTTCAGTGTGTTAAAACTCACACATTATAAGTTTTCCATTTAAAAAAGATTAAGAAAAGATTTACTATGGAACATCCCATACATTTTACTTAAATCTTTACACCTTGAAATGTATTAAATTTTATTCCAAATATACTTTCCAAGGTGTTGTTCTATTTTATAATTTTTTGTATCATAAGGGTATGACTTATATTTCAAATATCTTTTTATTCAGCACTTTTTAATTACTCTAGGAATTCCTTCTTTTTATAGAAAACCCAACAACTTGAATCCTTCATCCCATATAATCACACATTATCATTTTACTATTAAGGTATCGTGTTACTGTCTGCCTCTCTGCCTCTTTCTTTCTATCTTATTTCATTATTTATTTTTAAAATGATAGATTTTTAATTTAAATGAATACCTTTTTATACTGAATTATTGATGCTTATGATTCAAATATAAATAAATCCTGTTTAGAATTGGTGACATTTTAGGAAATATTCTTAAATCTCTTAGTATGGAACTCTCATACTGAATTAATCTGTCATTTGTTAATCATAAATGTTAGTGTGATGTTCCCTTCTTTTTACAGTGAATTATTTTTCTTCATGAGAACTAGTTTTTATTCATTCCCATCTTTGATATCACTCATAGGTTGGATTGTAGATGCTTGCACATTCCACATGCACACTCAATCACTCAGTTATCAATATATTTTTTTTTACTGCGTCTTTTGATCATTCTCTGTAATTGCAATAATAACCATGTGTATTACTCTCTCAGAAAAGCCCTTTTAATTTGTTTCACCAGATCCCTGCATTTCTTCATAGATACATGTTGCCTGGATAATCTCTATTTGTCTTTATATTCCCTTCAACATATTTCTCTCTCTCTCTCTCTCTCTCTCTCTCTCTCTCTCTCACACACACACACACACATGCACGCACCTATAAAGTCTACATCACTCTACTCCCGAGGACAACTATTGTCTCCTGTCCTCGCAAGGCTGACGGAATAAGCCTCAAATCTTTTGTTTGACAACCGAGGACTATTGTTTGACAACCAAGGATTATTGTTTGACAACTAAGGACTATTGTTCTCAGGAATTTTCTTTGTTCACTGTCCTCGCTTGCAAAGCTATACAAACCCACACGTACACCCCCTGCCCCTCATACACAAACACACACACACACACCCCCTGCCCCCTCATACACAAACACACACACATTTTCTCCCCCCCCCCCATACACACACACACACTAACACACACATCACCTCTAATTTATTTTAGCTTTATCTCTCTTACCCAAGCTTTTGTAATTTCCCTTAACAAACATATAGGCAGCAAATTGTCATTTGTAAATTGTTAACATTTTCATTGTATGACATAACCTAGGGTGATGCCTAAGAACACATCTCCTTCACAAGGTTTCAGGTGCACCTAGGTGCCAAAGTGGAAACCTGTCAAAAAGGTGCAGAAGAAATTACTACAAAATTTAATTTTTTAGTAATACTTTATAACCTCTGCAATGCTGTAGAATATCATTTTATTACTCCCTGAGGCAACTTTTTAGTGATATTTCCCACACACAGACTAATTATATAGGAGAATATAATGTTGTATGTTCCCCACAATTTTTTCAGAGTACCCATTGTATATATATATATATATATATATATATATATACACATACCAATTTCTAAAAGTAGGGGAGGGATGCATACCCCTTATCCCCCCCCCCCCACTATCTATGCCCCTGGGTGCACCCTCACCTTCCACTGAGAAAAGAAAATCCAGTCTTAACCCAAGAATGTGCCTAACCTATACTAAACTTCGTGAATTAAAGAGATTATGTAAACCTTTTATGCACAAATGTGATTATTTCCACAAGGAAGACAGTTAAAGGAGGAACAATAAATTTGTATCTCTGCAAATCATATTCCTCATTGAATATGACAATGTGATTCAGATTGTGAATAAGTTAGATGCATGATAAAGTATAATAATAGTGTACTAATAGTATACTAGGCTTCAGTTTAACACAATCAATTCCTCAATTTGTTTCATTTTGTTTTCTCAATTTGTTAACATTCTGTTCTGTTGTACTAAAACAGGACAAAATTTATGTATAAGCTAAGGAAACTAATAAGGGACAAAGTTGTAATGGATATGAAATATTCTTTACATTTTAAAATGATTGTTTGCTCCGCACCTTACAATTTAAGAAGATTTTATTGCCTGAATTCAGAGGGTTTTCCAAGTATAGTTGAATAGTCTCAACGAAACAGATATCTTCAGATGCTGGAAATCACTTTCAAAAGAAAACACACACTCATGTACCACTCTTATATTCCTTATCCTTTCAACTTGAGATTAATAAATGAAATGGTAGTACTTTAATGTTCAGTGAATAATCCTGTGTTATTTTAAGTATTGGAATGCCAGAAATATACATTGATGTGTACCACAAAAAAGTAAGCCAAGGCTTGAAGATGATCATATGTGAATAAAAGCTAACGTAACTCATGTCTAATAATTCACTTAGCTGTAATATCATACTAATGAAGAATATTGTTAAAATATTTTGTTATTGTACCCCATGCCGGGCTTTCATTATCAGTTTTGGGATTGGAAGCATCATTGCTGGGCTGCTCTATTATCTGAAGAATCCTAAATATTAAAATGAAGGACACTTATTTGTTTACAGACTGAAAACTTAACAATTAAAGGCAAACTATCTTCCTTTTTTTTCTTTTTCTTTTCCTTCTTTATGAATCTGATCCGATTAGCTCTCTTTGTGAATGTTTTAAAGCATCATCTCGATATCATTCTTGTTCCAGTAAACTGAATGGATACCATGTGATACTGAGTCACTCATTACATGCCTCCATTTCATCATAAGACATCTTACTCATTCATTTTGAAGCACTTAGCAAAATAAATAAATCAATTTATTACATACCAAACATTCATGTCATATTGCACACAAAGAATCGAATGACATTTGGATGTTCATGTGATTGTGTTCACATATTTGAGTGAAAGTTATAGTGTAACATTTGAAATATCACATCAATCTGCTGGATTCATTGAATCATAGTTGTATCATTGTGAACTCTCTGTGATGGTGAAAATAAGTAAGGATGAAAAATGCATTTAAAGGAAAAAGGGAATATTGTGTCCAATATTGTTTTATAATTGCTCAATAATAACATGCTGCATTTTTGGTGTGACATGTAAAATCTTGAGAGCCTTGTTCTCCATTTCTCCCTATCCTCATCTTATGTTATAGGATTAGGGTTAAAGGTTTTATCTTTATTTTGGTCAACTAATGGAAGAGACACTAGACTGCCCCATTCAGCTTTAGTCATACTTACCACATATAGTCCTGATGATTGTAGCAGTCAAATGTTTCAATCCGTACATAGTAAAGAGTTAAGTGTCCAGGGCCCTTATTCTGAATGCCATTTTTATCTTTTATCTTTATGAAGAAAGATAATGGTTCTTGTCATAATAAACTGAAATTGGAGAGGGCAATACTGTTGGTTGTCTGTACTTTGTACACACAGCCAGTTTTGTGCATCAACTAACAACTTTTCTAATTTTAATTTGTTATGATGATAAAATCTGTTTCACTAACAGAGACGATAACTTAACATCCTGGTAAGATTTCTATTGTTTTAAATTGTTTCATTATAATACTAAAAACTTGAATTTGAGTAGTAGCTAGAGGTAAACAAGAATCATTATTTGAAAGAGGTATTATACTTCTACATGTTTAAATATTTTTCCACCTTCTAGGAATGAAACGGCTTGGATTCCAAGGCAAGGAGTGGCATGACAAATGTTTCAGATGCAAGGTTTGTGATAAGCACATTGGAGGAGGTAGCTTTGTACCTAAAGAGGACAACATTTACTGCAGTACCTGTTATGAGGAGACCTTTGGTACCAAGTGTGCTGGTTGTGGCAAGGTGAGAGCACTGTCTATCTTTGTTATAGACTTATATGCCCCCATGTGAGGATATTTTTTACTCTAATGTAGACTTAAAGGGAAAGTCCACCCTGGAAGTTTCACTGTTTCAATAAAAGGAGATAAATTTGAACAGCATTTTAAAAAAGAAATGAGCAAAATCGGTCAAAGAATAAGAAAATTACACTCATTTACATTTTCTAGTAAATTACTCTTGGCTCTGCAGATTGGCAACACTTAGAGACTCTCTTGGAGATGTATTAGGCACCATATAAATCCAGAATATTATTATTATTATTATGACATTATATGCGAGCAGGTCTTCCTTCACTTTGTACATGAAATTTCACATTGTTTCAATTTTCTTGGAAGTTACACATTTTCTTACCCCATAGTCAAAGTATATTATGTAAAAAGCAATTCTTCTGAACATACATTGACTATGGGGGTTAGAAAATGTGTAACTTCCAAAAAAGTTGAGAAAATGTGAAATTTCATGTACAAAGTGAATGGAGACCTGCTCGCATATGATGTCAACACTGTTGCCAGTTTGCAGAGCCGAGAGTAGTTTACTAGAAAATGTAAATGAGTGTAATTTTCTTATTCTTTGACCGATTTTGCTCATTTCTTTTTTAAAATGCTGTTCAAATTTATCTCCTTTTATTGAAACAGTGAAACTTCTAGGGTGGACTAACCCTTTAATAATTTGTTCAAAGGAAGTGACGATTTTTACTGATGATACAGTAAAATGAGGTTTATGATGCTAATGAGTAGATTACATTTGAAGGTTTGCCTGGTGGTACGGATAATCGTAGAAGGGTTTATGGTTCACCATGTGGTAAGTCCTGAAGGTTGAAAGTCCGTCGAGTCTTCTCTCTTCCGCCTGCCTCAAGCCTTCTCACCTCTCTGCCGACCTCAAGCCAAGTCTCCTCATCTCTTCACCTACCTCAAGCCTTCATACCTCCTCTGGTTTACAGTTCTTTTCAGGACTTCACCCAGTTTCAAGAAAGATACTCTACCCCCTATCTCTCCCGCTTTCTCGCCTCTCATTTTCACTTCCATCTCTTTCCACTTTACCTATATTCCTTTCAGGACTTACCACATGGTGAACTGTAAACTCTTCTATGAATAATGAGTAGGTTTTAAGAATGGTATTATATTTACTGGACAATAAAATGCATATTACATCAAGTGTCTTTCCACTGAGGAAAAAGGATCAGGAGCAAAGATGAGGAGACTATCGCATCAAAAGGCTCTGCCTAAAAAGGCTCCTCCATAAAAAAGGTTAGAGGAAACTAGTATCATCTATGTATAGTAGTGAGAGTCGGAGTTCACCTGTAAATAGTGCAGACTTCGAGCAATTATATATATTCTTATCGGCAATGAAGTTGTTATTATTTGGTTATTATTTGATTCCTTTATTGATCAAAGGAAGATCACAATTGAATTCATTCTGCGATGTCATTATATGATTCCTCTGTTGATCAAAGAAAGATCACAATTGAAATTATTTTGTGATGTCATTATATGATTCCTCTGTTGATCAAAGGAAGATCACAATTGAATTCATTCTGTGATGTCATTATATGATTCCTCTGTTGATCAAAGAAAGATCACAATTGAAATTATTTTGTGATGTCATTATATGATTCCTCTGTTGATCAAAGGAAGATCACAATTGAATTCATTCTGTGATGTCATTATATGATTCCTCTGTTGATCAAAGAAAGATCACAATTGAAATTATTTTGTGATGTCATTATATGATTCCTCTGTTGATCAAAGGAAGATCACAATTGAATTCATTCTGTGATGTCATTATTTGATTCCTCTGTTGATCAAAGAAAGATCACAATTGAATTCATTCTGTGATGTCATTATATGATTCCTCTGTTGATCAAAGAAAGATCACAATTGAATTCATTCTGTGATGTCATTATATGATTCCTCTGTTGATCAAAGGAAGATCACAATTGAATTCATTCTGTGATGTCATTATATGATTCCTCTGTTGATCAAAGAAAGATCACAATTGAAATTATTTTGTGATGTCATTATTTGATTCCTCTGTTGATCAAAGGAAGATCACAATTGAATTCATTCTGTGATGACATTATTTGATTCCTCTGTTGATCAAAGGAAGATCACAATTGAATTCATTCTGTGATGACATTATTTGATTCCTCTGTTGATCAAAGGAAGATCACAATTGAATTCATTCTGTAATGTTATCATTTGATTCCTAAGTTGATCAGAGGAAGATCACAGTTGAATTCATTCTTTGATGGTGTTATTTGATTCCTTTATTGATGGTAGGAAGATCACATTTGAATTTATTCTATGATTGAACTATTTTATTGATTGTTACAGATCATCTCTACCGGTGGATTGCAGTATAAGAACGAGCCGTGGCATAGAGAATGTTTTGGTTGTGCAGAATGTGGCAAGTCTCTTTACAATACTCGCTTTACTGTGAGGGATGATAAGAGATTGTGTGCCGACTGTTTTGGAGAGAGATATGCAAGGAAATGCTCGGAATGCAAGCAACCCATTGTAGGTGAGTTAGTTCATTTGTTACTTCATTTGGGGTTATTTTTAGATTTAGGAAAATTTAAGAGTGGAGGACATGGTATACTCTTTTTCCATAATGACAGGTATAGGAGGTTAGGTTTAACCCTAATCTGTCGTTATGACCTTTGCGGTGATGTTGTACAGTTAATTTGACTCCTGCTGTGGAATAGTACATAGCCGTGGCTGCCTCCCATTGTTGAAGGAGAATGTCCTTTTATTACTCTTTAACTCAGGCTTCTATTCTAACATTAAAAGTTAGAAAAGATGAAGTCTGATTGTTTTATTTTAGGGGTTGAGTTCTACATTTTGTAGATGGTTATATCTTCTTGGATCAAGGAATGTCAGTAATGATGCAAGGGTACTTTGTTTATTTAAGTGGTTATGTTCTATTGATTATAAAAACTCTATCAGGGAATGAATAAATTAGAGCTATCCTTCTGATATAACATTGTATTAGAGTCCATTGATCTAGCATTCATTAATGTAGTCTAAGAAAATTACTTGTTGATACTTCTTCTGTCATTTTAGTTCAAGGTAATTCTTTATTCAGAAGTAATATAGCAATCATTAATCTTACCTTTCTCAATTTTGCAGGTCAAGGAGGTACCAAATATGTGTGCTTTGAACAGAGGAATTGGCACAACAAATGCTTCAACTGCAAGCGTTGTCAGGTCTCCTTAGTGAATGAGTGTTTTGTTACAGAAGGAGAGGACATCATTTGCCCAAACTGTGCACAAGGCTAAACAAGGATGGCTTCCCAACTCCACCCATCTAAGTCCCTATCCCCTCCATCCCTTATCCTTAACACCTATCCCTATCCTGTAATGCATAGATAATAAACATCTTGAAACATCTTGCTAGTTTATCATTGCTGCTATTTTTCTTCTTTTTGTATTTTTTTCTTTAATTCAGAGGACATTGAACAGAACTTAATGGAACTGAAATGAACCCCTTTCAAGAAAGATAATTGATTGTGGAAATATTAACAAAGCTGTTAAATGGGCATATGGTAGGATTTATTCTTTGAATATGCCCTGATTCTGAAAGTGATTGTTAGGGTTATAGGGATGATAAGATAATGTATTCATTTCAGCCCACAATAGCTTAGACAGTGACAGGGTGTGTTAACAACATACATACATCATAATTGCTAAGCTTTGAAAGCTTGACATTGTTAATTTCAGACCAGAGACACCCATTGGTATAGACCGATCCACCTTATCCTTGAGAGCAGCAGATGGTCAGCCAAAACTGTGGTGTTCCCATAGAGTTAGTGCAGTGCATGTCTGCGGTGTCCCGCAGCTCTATGTTGCGCACAGAGATAATAAAGCGTGCAGTAGAGAAATCCATTTCCAACCATAAAGTTACATATGCACTATGATACGCACTAACCTGGGGACACCACAGTAATGGTGCTGCCCACACATCGATTTTTGGATTGGCCTATATTAAACTTATTTTTTACTGTCTCTCCAGTAGTCCTGAGCATAATGTGAAGATGAATATAGTAGTAATAATGGCTAACTCTACTTTGGAGGGATTAATTGTCCTTGAGCAAACCAGATTACCCTTATTCAGAAATTCAGGACAATATACTTCTAGCCATATAGATATGCCAGTCAATGTTAATAATAATACGTTACATAGCATTATGTAGCGCTTCACATGAATACTTATGGCGCTTTACAATGTTACTATTATTACCCCTGATCACTGGATTTCTAGCCTGCACACAAGTGTACACCATCTCCACTCCATAGGGAGCATTCCTACAATTTTACATACATTCATGCAGGGTGCTGGCAGAGGCATTCAGATTATTTTCTTTAAACTAAATGAATTAAGATAAGAGTGAGCTAGGGGATGAGGCAGGTGAAGTTGATGATTGAATTGCTATCTTTTTTTTTTCAAGCAAGTTCTTGTATGCATGCTCATGATTTTTCTTGAAAGAATGAAATACATCATTATTGTTTGTATTAGGAATGATAAACTAGCAGAACAAAAAATATATATATTGAAATATGGAAACAGTCTATAGTACTACTGAGCTTGTTAATCTTGTAGTTATTGTTTAAAGTCTTGCTTCTGTTTCTTTTTTTTTAATGAAAATATTGTGACTTCAGATTATTTATTATTTATTCTGCTCAACTTTTGTGGCAGTTTTTTTCTTTTATAAAAACAAACCAAAAAAAAAGTGCTTGGCAGTACTTTCTTGGTTGACATTTTTTGTCAGTGATACAAGTACTATTTAGTGAGGTGTTGTATTTGTGAAAAGGGGGAAAAGAAAGAAAAAACTTACTGGAAAAAAATATTAATAAATGAATAAACTAGGTACTCATGAACTTACTGAAGCCATTTAATCCATTACCTAGGAAGTATTAGTTTGTTTGATATTGCAACAATACATGGAATGATATGGGTTTTCATTTAATGTAAGCTCTGCAGAGGTGTGCAGTAGAGAACAAATCATGTATTCTGAAAGATAGAACTATTAAATGTAATGATCTTTTAATATAGTGTACTTTGAATGAAGGAAATGTACATTTTGGTTAATTTATGGCTATTGCTTATTTAAAGTTGCAATGTAGTATGTAGTATACTTAAGTTCTATGAATTTTCTCTGATTTGATTGTGAAGTGCAAAACTCCTATTGTAGATAACTAGTCTTTTATATGATAAAAATTCTCTTATTGTTTTGTCAGCAAATAGTGTTTAATACTTGAGCATTTGAAAGCAGCATTATTTTGTATGTATAGATGAGTGATGACATATAACTTGCACTGAACCATTGGAATGGATTACTTATGATTCAAAGGCATACAAGATAAATTAATGTTTTCTTTTTATATTTCTTGCCTGAATCTCTCATATGGAACAAGACAGTACATATGTTTTATTAAGAATATATATATCCTTTTGATTTTGATTGATTGTAGCGAAAGTGATCATGTACAAACTTACCTTATTAAAAAAGAAAAAACTCGTTCAACTCTTCAAACTCTGTACATGAATTTGAGTAAGAATTTCTTTCACTGTTACTTATAAACTGCATCATAATTTCCATGAATTTGTTTGTAAATACATTCATTTTATTGTATAATTTTATTAGAAAGCAAGATAAACTCAATTCTTTTTGTATAAAGAAAAGTTCTCTGTTTTGACAAATCAGATATTGTGAGATGACAATTTCTTAAATCAGGGCATGACATGAATGTTTATTTTCTGCTGGTAACAACTGCAATACTGATTATGTATGAGTAGTTCCTCAGTAGTTATTATTGGTCCTACTCAATTCCATGCAATTGATGAGAATTGCTTTCAAGAGTTCATTTTACTCCATGTGTCATCATTAATGAAATAGGGCCTGTGGATTTCCTTAATACTCTTGTTTATTTTGAATAAATTACATCAAGAATGTTCCGTGTTTGCGATACATGTTTCATTTTAATAACAGCTTTCTGCAGAAAAGTTGTGAAATGATTTTATTAATTAATGCATCATTATTGACAGCTCTGTGTATACATGTAGATTTTGTTTTGTTTGTATTGATAGAAATTACTACGTTTATAACTTCCAAGTAAAAATAGTGTATCATGAAGCAATAATATAATGATTGGAATAAAGCTAAAATGGAGTGTAAAAAGATCAGTGATATACCAATACTTCAAGATTGATTGATCAGTTTATCAACATATGGTTAGATAAAGACAGATCTTGAGCTTGATGTAATATTTTCTGGTAATAATGAAAATCATATCATTGTTTGTAATCCAAGAAGTACAAATATTGTTTTTATTATGGGGAATGTTAAGGTTCTTGTAATCAGAGGAGGATGTGTGTTAGGACCATTCTTAGGCATCTCATATTAATGTTGTGGTGGGAAAGCACATGTCCGGAACACAAAATGCAAAAATGCAAGAATAAAAATGTCTAATGTGACATATTGGAACAAAATTTTAGCAAAGATCATGCCACAGGGAAATTGTATATCAATTTACAAGGTCTAAATGCTACCTATATAATTATCAGTCATTGTTTGAAAAAATATGATTTTCCACAGTTTTTCATTTTTGCATTCCACACGCGTTCCTTCGCACCATGGCATTAATATTAGAGGCCTTATACTGATTCAGATCCTATGTATGGGACTGTAGATAGTATTTTGTTTAACTGTGTTGGCAATACAAACACTGAATAATTTAAAATCTTGGAAAGTTATATGCTTCAAGAGTTCCATTGGAATATAGAAACCAAGCAGAATGATTGGTAGGCCATAACAATTGCAGACAATTTTATGGGTTTCGAAACTTATCATTGCACAACGAATTTTGTTCTTTTTATTAGATTTTATATATCCTTTGATGATAGTGATATTCATATTGATGAAAGTAAGCCCTCAAAAGACGGGGAGGGCAAACTGATCTTATCTGGCAGGCTGATATAAGATTACATGAATAATACTTGAGCAAATTTAAAAAAAACAATAGTATATATAGTTTTTCTTGATGTGAATACTCTGTGGGATGACATTATATATGTCCTTCCACGTCAGGGTTTCAAGAGGAATATCAACAGTTTCCAAATAAATAAAGACATAATAGACATAAATCACAGTGTTATGAAGGAATTTGGAATAGGTTATGGCAATTCTTATTTTTAAGTGGGGATTATTTAGGAGAGTAGTTTTGTGTACAGTACTTTGCAATTATGTTTCATAATAAAAATCATGGTTGATGGCATTCTTTTGATTAAGTGGGTATATAACCTCTTGTGAAATCATTCTCATTTTCCTTCATGAATTATTAGTTCTGCATATGCCAGAAATCTCACATGTAGGTAGTTGTTTCATAGTAATTTAAGATCATTTTTTTATGCTTATTCTGTTAAAAAATAACAACAAACAAACAGGCTATCAGTGAATTCTGACGGTGGTCAAGGCTTGCCTATTATAGATATAAAGGGATGGGGGGGGGGGATATTCCTTCATTTCAACTAAATCATTTCAATTTTGCAGTAAAACTATTATAGTGTAATGTTATGTAGTCTTTCACTGGCATTCTTTATGTAGATATGACTGCTTTTTACCTTAAAATACCTTACTCTATAATTAGATTGTTCTTCTTTTAATAATGATAAGTGTTTTTTTTTTTAATTTAATCATTGTTTCCTGCTGTTTGTGAGGTTAGATTCAAATACATATTACAAATACAATAGTAAATATGCTTTCTTAAACTAAATGGAAGAAAAGAAAGGTTTATAGCCTATCACAATTTATTTGTAATCTGTGACTTAAAGAAAGTAAATTAAAATGTTGGAAATGGATTAAGAATTTCTTTCAAAGAAGCTTTGTTCAAGGATATAATAATGTAGATGCCTGTGACATCTATTAAATAATCCTGTATGTTAATATTATTATTGATTGGGCAATATTGCATGATTGATAAAATTTCATTTTGATTCATTTATAACAGAAAAGAGGAGTCATATTTACTGCACTGAAACTTTGCATATATTTATTTGCAATGTCATGTCATTTCTTATCGCAGTGCTGGGATGTTGAATACCAGCATTGTTTAATTTGTTATAGATAAATTATTGAGTTTTATTCTTCCTAGATATGTATAGCGTGCATTAAAATCTCTTCCAGACAGTTTTAATCTAATGCTGTCTCATTGTTGTCAAAGTTGTTTGATTTCATATTTATTTAAAAGACAGTGAATGTGATATAATTAATGAGCATGATGTTGATGGTGTATATAACATAGTAATCATGATTGTAATGGTGTCGACTGTTATACAACATATTAATCATGACTGTAATGATGTTGACTGTGGATATGACATAGTAATCATGTTTGTAATGTTGTTGACTGCAGACATGACATAGTAATCATGACGGTAATGATGTTGACTGTAGATATGACACAGTAATCATGTTTGTAATGTTGTTGACTGCAGACATATCATAGTAATCACGACTGAAATGGTGTAGACTGTGGATATGACACAGTACTCATGATGTAATGATGTTGACTGTGGATATGACATAGCAATCACGACTGTAATGATGTTGACTGTGGATATGACATAGTAATCATGACTGTAATGATGTTGACTGTGGATTTGACACAGTACTCATGATGTAATGATGTTGACTGTGGATACAACATAGTATTCATGGTTGTAATGATGTTGACTGTGGATATGACATAGTAATCACGATTGTAATGATGTTGACTGTGGATTTGACACAGTACTCATGATTGTAATGATGTTGACTGCAGACATGACATAGTAATCATGACTGTAATGGTGTAGACTGTGGATATGACATAGCAATCATGACTGTAATGATGTTGACTGCGGATTTGACACAGTGCTCATGATGTAATGATGTTGACTGTGGATACAACATAGTAATCATGATTGTAATGTGGACTGTGGATATGACGTAGTAATCATTGACGGTGGATATGACATAACAATCATTATTGTAATGATGTTGGCTGTGGATTCGACATAGTAATCATGATTATAATGATGTTGACTTTGGATTCGACATAGTAATCATTATTGTAATGATGTTTGCTGTGGATTTGACATAGTAAGCATGATTGTAATGAAGTGTACTTTGGATACAACATGTAGTAATCATGATTGTAATGAGGTTGACGTGGGAAAGACAACTTACTCATGATTGTAATGATGTTGACTGTGGATACGACATAGTAATCATGTTGACTGTGGATATGACATGCATGTAGTTATACCCCTGCCAAGTGCCAAACGAAGTAAGAAGAGGGTATATAGGAATCAGCGTACGGTCGGGTGGTCAGTCCATTGCAAATCTTGCGGATCAAAGTACTTCCTCATTTCTTGAGCAATGCTCATGAAATTTGGTACACATATTGGTCTTGGGATGAAGATGTGCAAGACACACTTTTTAAATGTGTTGGAAAGTGCGTTGCCCTGGTAACTTCATATTATTGCAATAAATCATGGAAAAATCTTGCGGATCGAACTACTTCCTCATTTATTGAACTATGCTCCTGAAATATGGCACACACTTTGGTCATGGGATGTAGATGTTCAAAACACACTTTTTGAATGTGTCAAAAACTGTGTTGCCATGGTAACGGCATATCATTGCAATAAATCATGGAAAAATCTTAGGGATCGAATTACTTCATTTTTTGAGCAATGCTCATGAAATTCAGCACAAACAATGATTTCGGGATGGAGATGTGCAAGACACACTTTTTGCATGCGTCGGAAACTGCGTTGCTATTGTAACGGCATATCATTGCAATAAATTAGGGGAAAATCTTGAGGATCAATCTACTTCCTCATTTTTCGAGCAGACGGATCATGAAATTCGGCACAAACATTGGTCTTGGGATGAAGATAAGCAAGGCACACTTTACCTGTGTCAGAAACTGTTGCCATGGTAACAGCATATTATCAAAAAGAAATCAGGAAAATCTTGCAGATCAAAATACTTCCTATTTTTTCGAGTAAAGCTCATGACATTTTGCAAACACAGTCTTTAAATGAAGATGTGGAAGACATATTTTGGAATGTGTCAAAAACTGCATTGCCATGGTAACAGCATATTATTGCAATAAATCTGGAAATATCTGGTGGATTAAAATATTTCATTTTCCCAGCAATTGTCATGAAATTTGGCACACACATTGGGGCGGGGGTATATTTATCACCTTCAGTGATTGATATTTCTTTATTGATAGTTATCATGACTGTAATGATGTTGACTGTGGACATGACATAGTAATCATCATTTTAACAATGATGACGGTGGATATGACATAATACACCTACAATGAACTCTGTATGTAATTGAAACTTCCCCTATTATTATGACAGTCCAGAGCGCTAAATTGTTGGCAAACTCACTTGTGCTACCGTATCTCGAATACTGTAGTAATGCCTGGACAAACTGCACCCAAAATTTAAAGGACATATTGATAAAACAACACAAAAGAATGGCTCGGTTAGTCCTACAGGTAGATTTCAACACACCAACCGCAGAAGTGCTTAGAAGATTAAATTGGGTGCCTCTTGAAGAGCGATGGCGATTAACTTACCTGTCGGACCTATTCCCAAGATTGAGTGATGTTCATTCCCATAACACTAGAAATGCTCTGAACTATGGAATCTTGGTTCCACAGGCACGGACCAAAACTGGGAAGAAAGCTTTTTCCCATCATGGTTCGTGCCTGTGGAACCAACTCCCAAATGATGTAAAAAATTCCTCTACAATATCTTCTTTTACTACCGCATATTGGAGGTACAGGTATACCTCACTTCAATGACTGATACATGTACAGATGTAAGTTTATTGTTCTATGTGTCTCTCTTCTCACCTCTCAAGTTGTCACATTCTGATCTCTCCCCCTCTCTCTCTTTCTGCTTCTCTCTCTGTCCTTCCGTTTCTTTCTTTCTTTCTTTCTTTCTTTCTTTCTTTCTTTCTTTCTTTCTATCTCTCCCTCTCTTCCTTCTTCTATAGACATAATTATTCCGATGTAAATTGAAGAAATGTACAGTGTAAAAATGATTTAATTAGTTGTCACTTTTTATCCATGATTAGTTTACAAACCACAAGGAGTAGTCATAACAACTGAAATTATTTCGTTACATCCGTTTCTTTAGATTATTTTCCTGAAAAAGCCATCTTGTTTGACATTGATCGTTTCATTTTATGTATGCATTCTTCTGTTGTTTTATGTTATACAGGGCCCCCAAGTATAACAGTATTTGACTACTGATGGGGCTACCCTGTCTAAAAAAAATACAAAATGAATAAATAAAATAAATAAGCTAAACAGAGTCATTCAAACTCTATTGGGTATGTCTTGCCTATGTGACGAATTTCGATGTTAATTTCTTGAAATTAACTCCCCAAAGATGGATTTAATGATAATTTTTTGCAGCAAATCGCCACGAATTCGATTAAAATCTGACAAAAATGGAGATAGTGTTGACATTATTATTTCCTGCAAGCAAAATACGCAAAGAGAGTCTTATTCGACAGATAGGCGATCGATATTTTGATATCTTATAGGCTTATAGTGTATTTTGATAAAGAAATAACACTTCTACCACCAAAAAGAGTGGTTATTATTCCTCGCTCGCTCGTATGATATTTAGATAGATAGGATAGTTTCGAAAAGCAAACAAATTCGGCGAGTGAAGTGACTGAAATATACATACATGTTTAGATATATCAAAGCCATATAGCATATTATAATGAGAAATGACATCTCTACCGCCATGGAATTGTGCTCTTTCCTCGCTCGCTTAGCTCATTCTTAATATCTTAAAACAGCGTGGTTTCGGACAGCCAAATTTTTGGACCAATGAGATACCCCAAAGAGACACATTTGCAGCGATGCCTATAATAGCAATGATTGTAACAGGAAATAGTAAATTATGTTGTGTGTGTGTAGGGGGGGGGGGGGGGTAGATTAGACTAGAATGCAGTATAATTATCAGCACCACCAACTTAGTTTGGTCGGCGAATCTAGGTCTTACATCTCCCTATTCAAACTTGTTTTTAGCGACGCCCATGGCAGCAAGGACCATGGAATTTCAATAGGACGTTATCGGAATATTCAGACACGTCGCTGCCCTATCACCATGGTACCGAATACTTCCTATAGGCCCACCTTACTTTCTATATTAATTAAAAAATGAACAAAACGTATTCTCTTCGCTCGCTTCGCTCGCTCACAAAACTTATAATTGAAATAGTTTCATGCAGATAGCTATTGTTATCATGCCAGTCTTCGTCACGTCACTACCCTATATCGCTATGGCTCCCATGTAGGATTAACTTACTTTCTCTACAAGTGTGTGTTTTAAGTAATTTCACATCTAAACAGTTCAATTCGATAGTTATGTTTTCTTGAATTTAACAGAGATCTTTTGGAAATGTGAAATACCTCATACAGAAAAAACGACTTAAACTTCCAGAGGAAAGGAAAAGTATATAACAAACTTTTGAAGAAGATTAAGTTTACAAAATTGAAGACATGTATACATTTCAGGAACTTGTTCAGTTTTGTAAACTATGTAATATTATTGATTATTTTAAATGATAAATTCCTCGTCCGGGAAAAAAAAAAACTTACTTTCTCTCGTAAAATGCAAAACAAAAAAGTACCCCTCCCCCTTGCTCCACTTCCTAAAAACGTTTGTTAATATGAATGATTCCTAGCAACAAATAAACGGATTCCACATATTGGTGGCTGCTTTAATAAGTAACATCTTGTCATTTTGAAGGTACATTTTTTTTGCTCGCTCGCATTATTTGAAATCCTTCTCAGGGGTTATTTTTGAGTTTCACATTTTA
>CM057160.1:28131848-28155293 GCA_029962745.1 Echinometra lucunter | reverse complement strand
TGACCTTTGCGGTGATGTTGTACAGTTAATTTGACTCCTGCTGTGGAATAGTACATAGCCGTGGCTGCCTCCCATTGTTTGAAGGAGAATGTCCTTTTATTACTCTTTAACTCAGGCTTCTATTCTAACATTAAAAGTTAGAAAGATGAAGTCTGATTGTTTTATTTTAGGGGTTGAGTTCTACATTTTGTAATGGTTATATCTTCTTGGATCAAGGAATGTCAGTAATGCAAGGGTACTTTGTTTATTTAAGTGGTTATGTCTATTGATTATACAAACTCTATCAGGGAATGAATAAATTAGAGCTATCCTTGTGATATAACATTGTATTAGAGTCCATTGATTTACATTCATTAATGTAGTCTAAGAAAATTACTTGTTGATCTTTTCTGTCATTTTAGTCCAAGGTAATTCTTTATTCAGAAGTAATATAGCAATCATTAATCTTACCTTTCTCAATTTTGCAGGTCAAGGAGGTACCAAAATTGTGCTTTGAACAGAGGATTGGCACACAAATGCTTCAACTGCAAGCGTTGTCAGTCTCCTTAGTGAATGAGTGTTTTGTTCCAGAAGGAGAGGACATCATTTGCCCAAACTGTGCACAAGGCTAAACAAGGATGGCTTCCCAACTCCACCCATCTAAGTCCCTATCCCCTCCATCCCTATCCTTAACACCTACCCTATCCTGTATGCATAGATAATAAATCTTGAAACATCTTGCTAGTTTATCATTGCTGCTATTTTCTTCTTTTGTTTTTTTTTCTTTAATTCAGAGGACATTGACAGAACTTAATGGAACTGAAATGAACCCCTTTCAAGAAAGATAATTGATTGTGGAAATATTAACAAAGCTGTTAATGGGCATATGGTAGGATTTATTCTTTGAATATGCCCTGATTCTGAAAGTGATTGTTAGGGTTATAGGGATGATAAGATAATGTATTCATTTCAGCCCACAATAGCTTAGACAGTGACAGGGTGTGTTAACAACATCATACATCATAATTGCTAAGCTAAGCTTTGAAAGCTTGACATTGTTAATTTCAGACCAGAGACACCCATTGGTATAGACCGATCCACCTTATCCTTGAGAGCAGCAGATGGTCAGCCAAAACTGTGGTGTTCCCATAGAGTTAGTGCAGTGCATGTCTGCGGTGTCCCGCAGCTCTATGTTGCGCACAGAGATAATAAAGCGTGCAGTAGAGAAATCCATTTCCAACCATAAAGTTACATATGCACTATGAACGCACTAACCTGGGGACACCACAGTAATGGTGCTGCCCACACATCGATTTTTGGATTGGCCTATATTAAACTTATTTTTTACTGTCTCTCCAGTAGTCCTGAGCATAATGTGAAGATGAATATAGTAGTAATAATGGCTAACTCTACTTTGGAGGGATTAATTGTCCTTGAGCAAACCAGATTACCCTTATTCAGAATTCAGGACAATATACTTCTAGCCATATAGATATGCCAGTCAATGTTAATAATAATACGTTACATAGCATTATGTAGCGCTTCACATGAATACTTATGGCGCTTTACAATGTTACTATTATTACCCCTGATCACTGGATTTCTAGCCTGCACACAAGTGTACACCATCTCCACTCCTTAGGGAGCATTCCTACAATTTTACATATATTCATGCAGGGTGCTGGCAGAGGCATTCAGATTATTTTCTTTAAACTAAATGAATTAAGATAAGAGTGAGCTAGGGGATGAGGCAGGTGAAGTTGATGATTGAATTGCTATTATTTGCTATCTTTTTTTTTCAAGCAAGTTCTTGTATGCATGCCTCATGATTTTTCTTGAAAGAATGAAATACATCATTATTGTTTGTATTAGGAATGATAAAACTAGCAGAACAAAAAAATATATATATGAAATATGGAAACAGTCTATAGTACTACTGAGGCTTGTTAATCTTGTAGTTATTGTTTAAAGTCTTGCTTCTGTTTTTTTTTTTTAATGAAAATATTGTGACTTCAGATTATTTATATTTATTTATTCTGCTCAACTTTTGTGGCAGTTTTTTCTTTTATAAAAACAAACCAAAAAAAAGTGCTTGGCAGTACTTTCTTGGTTGACATTTTTTGTCAGTGATACAAGTACTATTTAGTGAGGTGTTGTATTTGTGAAAAGGGGGAAAAGAAAGAAAAAACTTACTGGAAAAAAATATTAATAAATGAATAAACTAGGTACTCATGAACTTACTGAAGCCATTTAATCCATTACCTAGGAAGTATTAGTTTGTTTGATATTGCAACAATACATGGAATGATATGGGTTTTCATTTAATGTAAGCTCTGCAGAGGTGTGCAGTAGAGAACAAATCATGTATTCTGAAAGATAGAACTATTAAATGTAATGATCTTTTAATATAGTGTACTTTGAATGAAGGAAATGTACATTTTGGTTAATTTATGGCTATTGCTTATTTAAAGTTGCAATGTAGTATGTAGTATACTTAAGTTCTATGAATTTTCTCTGATTTGATTGTGAAGTGCAAAACTCCTATTGTAGATAACTAGTCTTTTATATGATAAAAATTCTCTTATTGTTTTGTCAGCAACATAGTGTTTAATACTTGAGCATTTGAAAGCAGGCATTATTTTGTATGTATAGATGAGTGATGAACATATAACTTGCACTGACCCATTGGAATGGATTACTTTTGATTCACAGGCATACAAGATAATTAATGTTTTCTTTTTATATTTCTTGCCTGAATCTCTCATATGGAACAAGACAGTACATATGTTTTTATTTCAGAATCTATATATCCTTTTGAGTTTGATTGATTGTAGTGAAAGTGATCATGTACAAACTTACCTTATTAAAAAAGAAAAAAAAACTCGTTCAACTCTTCAAACTCTGTACATGAATTTGAGTAAGAATTTCTTTCACTGTTACTTATAAACTTGCATCATAATTTCCATGAATTTGTTTGTAAATACATTCATTTTATTGTATAATTTTATTTAGAAAGCAAGATAAACTCAATTCTTTTTGTATAAAGAAAGTTCTCTGTTTGACAAATCAGACTATTGTGTAGATGACAATTTCTAAATCAGGGCGTGACATGAATGTTTATTTTCTGCTGGTAACAACTGCAATACTGATTATGTATGAGTAGTTCCTCAGTAGTTATTATGGTCCTACTCAATTCCATGCAATTGATGAGAATTGCTTTCAAGTTCATTTTTACTCCATGTGTCATCATTAATGAAATAGGGCCGTGATTTCCTTCATACTCTTGTTTATTTTGAATAAATTACATCAAGAATGTTCCGTGTTTGCCGATACATGTTTCATTTTAATAACAGCTTTCTGCAGAAAAAGTTGTGAAAATGATTTTATAATTAATGCATCATTATTGACAGCTCTGTGTATACATGTAGATTTTGTTTTGTTGTATGATAGAAATTACTACGTTTTATAACTTCCAAGTAAAAATAGTGTATCATGAAGCAATAATATAATGATTGAAATAAGCTAAAATGGAGTGTAAAAAGATCAGTGATATACCAATACTTCAAGATTGATTGATCAGTTTATCAACATATGGTTAGATAAAGACAGATCTTGAGCTTGATGTAATATTTCTGGGTAATAATGAAAAATCATATCATTGTTTGTAATCCAAGAAGTACAAATATTGTTTTTATTATGGGGAATGTTAAGGTTCTTGTAATCAGAGGAGGATGTGTGTTAGGGACTATTCTTAGGCATCTCATATTAATGTTGTGGTGGGAAAGCACATGTCCGGAACACAAAATGCAAAATGCAAGAATAAAAATGTCTAATGTGACATATTGGAACAAAATTTTTAGCAAAGATCATGCCACAGGAGATTGTATTCAATTTACAAGGTCTAAATGCTACCTATATAATTATCAGTCATTGTTTGAAAAAATATGATTTTCCACAGTTTTTCATTTTTGGCATTCCAGACGCGTTCCTTTGCACCATGGCATTAATATAAGAGCCTTATACTGATTCAGATCCTATGTATGGGACTGTAGATAGTATTTTGTTTAACTGTGTTGGCAATACAAACACTGAATAATTTAAAATCTTGGAAAGTTATATGCTTCAAGAGTTCCATTGGAATATAGAAACCAAGCAGAATGATTGGTAGGCCATAACAATTGCAGACTATTTTATGGCTTTTGAAACTTATCATTGCACAACGAATTTTGTTCTTTTTATTAGATTTTATATATCCTTTGATGATAGTGATATTCATATTGATGAAGTAAGCCCTCAAAAGACGGGGAGGGCAAACTGATCTTATCTGGCAGGCTGATATAAGATTACATGAATAATACTTGAGCAAAATTTAAAAAAAACAATAGTATATATAGTTTTTCTTGATGTGAATACTCTGTGGGATGACATTATATATGTCCTTCCACGTCAGGGTTTCAAGAGGAATATCAACAGTTTCCAAATAAATAAAGACATAATAGACATAAATCACAGTGTTATGAAGGAATTTGGAATAGGTTATGGCAATTCTTATTTTTAAGTGGGGATTATTTAGGAGAGTAGTTTTGTGTACAGTACTTTGCAATTATGTTTCATAATAAAAATCATGGTTGATGGCATTCTTTTGATTAAGTGGGTATATAACCTCTTGTGAAATCATTCTCATTTTCCTTCATGAATTATTAGTTCTGCATATGCCAGAAATCTCACATGTAGGTAGTTGTTTCATAGTAATTTAAGATCATTTTTTTATGCTTATTCTGTTAAAAAATAACAACAAACAAACAGGCTATCAGTGAATTCTGACGGTGGTCAAGGCTTGCCTATTATAGATATAAAGGGATGGGGGGGGGGGGGGGGATATTCCTTCATTTCAACTAAATCATTTCAATTTTGCAGTAAAACTATTATAGTGTAATGTTATGTAGTCTTTCACTGGCATTCTTTATGTAGATATGACTGCTTTTTACCTTAAAATACCTTACTCTATAATTAGATTGTTCTTCTTTTAATAATGATAAGTGTTTTTTTTTTAAATTTAATCATTGTTTCCTGCTGTTTGTGAGGTTAGATTCAAATACATATTACAAATACAATAGTAAATATGCTTTCTTAAACTAAATGGAAGAAAAGAAAGGTTTATAGCCTATCACAATTTATTGTAATCTGTGACTTAAAGAAGTAAATTAAAATGTTGGAAATGGATTAAGAATTTCTTTCAAAGAAGCTTTGTTCAAGGATATAATAATGTAGATGCCTGTGACATCTATTAAATAATCCTGTATGTTAATATTATTATTGGGCAATATTGCATGATTGATAAAATTTCATTTTGATTCATTTATAACAGAAAAGAGGAGTCATATTTACTGCACTGAAACTTTGCATATATTTATTTGCAATGTCATGTCATTTCTTATCGCAGTGCTGGATGTTGAATACCAGCATTGTTTAATTTGTTATAGATAAATTATTGAGTTTTATTCTTCCTAGATATGTATAGCGTGCATTAAAATCTCTTCCAGACAGTTTTAATCTAATGCTGTCTCATTGTTGTCAAAGTTGTTTGATTTCATATTTATTTAAAAGACAGTGAATGTGATATAATTAATGATCATGATGTTGATGGTGTATATAACATAGTAATCATGATTGTAATGGTGTCGACTGTTATACAACATATTAATCATGACTGTAATGATGTTGACTGTGGATATGACATAGTAATCATGTTTGTAATGTTGTTGACTGCAGACATGACATAGTAATCATGACGGTAATGATGTTGACTGTGGATATGACACAGTAATCATGTTTGTAATGTTGTTGACTGCAGACATGACATAGTAATCACGACTGAAATGGTGTAGACTGTGGATATGACACAGTACTCATGATGTAATGATGTTGACTGTGGATATGACATAGCAATCACGACTGTAATGATGTTGACTGTGGATATGACATAGTAATCACGACTGTAATGATGTTGACTGTGGATTTGACACAGTACTCATGATGTAATGATGTTGACTGTGGATACAACATAGTATTCATGGTTGTAATGATGTTGACTGTGGATATGACATAGTAATCACGATTGTAATGATGTTGACTGTGGATTTGACACAGTACTCATGATTGTAATGATGTTGACTGCAGACATGACATAGTAATCATGACTGTAATGGTGTAGACTGTGGATATGACATAGCAATCATGACTGTAATGATGTTGACTTGCGGATTTGACACAGTGCTCATGATGTAATGATGTTGACTGTGGATACAACATAGTAATCATGATTGTAATGTGGACTGTGGATATGACGTAGTAATCATTGATGGTGGATATGACATAACAATCATTATTGTAATGATGTTGGCTGTGGATTCGACATAGTAATCATGATTATAATGATGTTGACTTTGGATTCGACATAGTAATCATTATTGTAATGATGTTTGCTGTGGATTTGACATAGTAAGCATGATTGTAATGAAGTGTACTTTGGATACAACATGTAGTAATCATGATTGTAATGAGGTTGACGTGGGAAAGACAACTTACTCATGATTGTAATGATGTTGACTGTGGATACGACATAGTAATCATGTTGACTGTGGATATGACATGCATGTAGTTATACCCCTGCCAAGTGCCAAACGAAGTAAGAAGAGGGTATATAGGAATCAGCGTACGGTCGGGTGGTCAGTCCATTGCAAATCTTGCGGATCAAAGTACTTCCCTCATTTCTTGAGCAATGCTCATGAAATTTGGTACACATATTGGTCTTGGGATGAAGATGTGCAAGACACACTTTTTAAATGTGTTGGAAAGTGCGTTGCCCTGGTAACTTCATATTATTGCAATAAATCATGGAAAAATCTTGCGGATCGAACTACTTCCTCATTTATTAAACTATGCTCCTGAAATATGGCACACACTTTGGTCATGGGATGTAGATGTTCAAAACACACTTTTTGAATGTGTCAAAAACTGTGTTGCCATGGTAACGGCATATCATTGCAATAAATCATGGAAAAATCTTAGGGATCGAATTACTTCATTTTTTGAGCAATGCTCATGAAATTCAGCACAAACAATGATTTCGGGATGGAGATGTGCAAGACACACTTTTTGCATGCGTCGGAAACTGCGTTGCTATTGTAACGGCATATCATTGCAATAAATTAGGGGAAAATCTTGAGGATCAATCTACTTCCTCATTTTTCGAGCAGACGGATCATGAAATTCGGCACAAACATTGGTCTTGGGATGAAGATAAGCAAGGCACACTTTTACCTGTGTCAGAAACTGTTGCCATGGTAACAGCATATTATCAAAAAGAAATCAGGAAAATCTTGCAGATCAAAATACTTCCTATTTTTTCGAGTAAAGCTCATGACATTTTGCAAACACAGTCTTTAAATGAAGATGTGGAAGACATATTTTGGAATGTGTCAAAAACTGCATTGCCATGGTAACAGCATATTATTGCAATAAATCTGGAAATATCTGGTGGATTAAAATATTTCATTTTCCCAGCAATTGTCATGAAATTTGGCACACACATTGGGGCGGGGGTATATTTATCACCTTCAGTGATTGATATTTCTTTATTAATAGTTATCATGACTGTAATGATGTTGACTGTGGACATGACATAGTAATCATCATTTTAACAATGATGACGGTGGATATGACATAATACCCTACAATGAACTCTGTATGTAATTGAAACTTCCCCTATTATTATGACAGTCCAGAGCGCTAAATTGTTGGCAAAACTCACTTGTGCTACCGTATCTCGAATACTGTAGTAATGCCTGGACAAACTGCACCCAAAATTTAAAGGACATATTGATAAAACAACACAAAAGAATGGCTCGGTTAGTCCTACAGGTAGATTTCAACACACCAACCGCAGAAGTGCTTAGAAGATTAAATTGGGTGCCTCTTGAAGAGCGATGGCGATTAACTTACCTGTCGGACCTATTCCCAAGATTGAGTGATGTTCATTCCCATAACACTAGAAATGCTCTGAACTATGGAATCTTGGTTCCACAGGCACGGACCAAAACTGGGAAGAAAGCTTTTTCCCATCATGGTTCGTGCCTGTGGAACCAACTCCCAAATGATGTAAAAAATTCCTCTACAATATCTTCTTTTACTACCGCATATTGGAGGTACAGGTATACCTCACTTTAATGACTGATACATGTACAGATGTAAGTTTATTGTTCTATGTGTCTCTCTTCTCACCTCTCAAGTTGTCACATTCTGATCTCTCCCCCTCTCTCTCTTTCTGCTTCTCTCTCTGTCCTTCCGTTTCTTTCTTTCTTTCTTTCTTTCTTTCTTTCTATCTCTCCCTCTCTTCCTTCTTCTATAGACATAATTATTCCGATGTAAATTGAAGAAATGTACAGTGTAAAAATGATTTAATTAGTTGTCACTTTTTATCCATGATTAGTTTACAAACCACAAGGAGTAGTCATAACAACTGAAATTATTTCGTTACATCCGTTTCTTTAGATTATTTTCCTGAAAAAGCCATCTTGTTTGACATTGATCGTTTCATTTTATGTATGCATTCTTCTGTTGTTTTATGTTATACAGGGCCCCCAAGTATAACAGTATTTGACTACTGATGGGGCTACCCTGTCTAAAAAAGATACAAAATGAATAAATAAAATAAATAAGCTAAACAGAGTCATTCAAACTCTATTGGGTATGTCTTGCCTATGTGACGAATTTCGATGTTAATTTCTTGAAATTAACTCCCCAAAGATGGATTTAATGATAATTTTTTGCAGCAAATCGCCACGAATTCGATTAAAATCTGACAAAAATGGAGATAGTGTTGACATTATTATTTCCTGCAAGCAAAATACGCAAAGAGAGTCTTATTCGACAGATAGGCGATCGATATTTTGATATCTTATAGGGTTATAGTGTATTTTGATAAAGAAATAACACTTCTACCACCAAAAAGAGTGGTTATTATTCCTCGCTCGCTCGTATGATATTTAGATAGATAGGATAGTTTCGAAAAGCAAACAAATTCGGCGAGTGAAGTGACTGAATATACATACATGTTTAGATATATCAAAGCCATATAGCATATTATAATGAGAAATGACATCTCGACCGCCATGGAATTGTGTCTTTCCTCGCTCGCTTAGCTCATTCGTAATATCTTAAAAACAGCGTGGTTTCGGACAGCAAATTTTTGGACCAATGAGATACCCCAAAGAGACACATTTTGCAGCGATTCCTATAATAGCAATGATTGTAACAGGAAATGTAAATTATGTTGTGTGTGTGGGGGGGGGGGGGGAGGGGGTAGATTAGACTTAGAATGCAGTATAATTATCAGCACCACCAACTAGTTTGTCGGCGAATCTAGGTCTTACATCTCCCTCTTCAAACTTGTTTTAGGCGACGCCCATGGCAGCAAGGACCATGAATATTTCAATAGGACGTTATCGGAATATTCAGACACGTCGCTGCCCTATCACCATGGCACCCGAATACTTCCTATAGACCCACCTTACTTTCTATATTAATTAAAAAAATGAACAAAACGTATTTCTCTTCGCTCGCTTCGCTCGCTCACAAAACTTATAACTGAAATAGTTTCATGCAGATAGCTATTGTTATCATGCCAGTCTTCGTTCACGTCACTACCCTATATCGCTATGGCTCCCATGTAGGATTAACTTACTTTCTCTACAAGGTGTGTGTTTTAAGTAATTTCACATCTAAACAGTTCAATTCGATAGTTATGTTTCTTGAATTTAACAGAGATCTTTTGGAAAATGTGAAATACCTCATACAGAAAAAAACGACTTAAACTTCCAGAGGAAAGGAAAAGTATATAACAAACTTTTGAAGAAGATTAAGTTTACAAAATTTGAAGACATGTATACATTTCAGGAACTTGTTCAGTTTTGTAAACTATGTAATATTATTGATTATTTTAAATGATAAATTCCTCGTCCGGGAAAAAAAAAAACTTACTTTCTCTCGTAAAATGCAAAACAAAAAAGTACCCCTCCCCCTTGCTCCACTTCCTAAAAACGTTTGTTAATATGAATGATTCCTAGCAACAAATTAAACGGATTCCACATATTGGTGGCTGCTTTAATAAGTAACATCTTGTCATTTGAAGGTACATTTTTTTTGCTCGCTCGCATTATTTGAAATCCTTCTCAGTGGTTATTTTTGAGTTTCACATTTTACCCACCCCTCCGTCAAATAATTCTGTCTACGATTGTATCCATACACTGGGAGGGTCACGCCCCCTGATCCCCTACTCAGTTGCTTCGATCTCACAAAAAATGCAGAAAGGTCCACTTCTTCCAATGTCGAACCCCCCCCCCCCCCCCGCAAAAATTCCATACATATTGTGTGACTTATTTGCCTATTTCACGGTTGACTAAGCACACGACCCCGAGAGAGAGAGAAAAAAAATACAGTTGTGGACCTCTTTTAATTGAAATTCTTGATAAACATGTTTTAAATGGTATTCAATATTATTGAAGGGACGACATCATAATCAGACATAAATCTGTCACAAGGTGGCGCTATAGCAATAAGGGCAGCAGCAGAGAAGGGCAGCAGGGAAAGGCAGTGAGAGCCCTTCAAGGGCTCTGAAGGGCAGAGTGGATCTATAAATCCACTCTGAGTAAGGGCAGGGTGGATTTTAAATCTCAGGACTCTGAAGGGCACACAGGAGCAGCCTATCCGCTCGCGATGCATGGCGGACAGGTGTATGTAAGATGATGTAATGGTAGCTGAAAAAAAATATTCATATAAAATTAAGTAACTGTAGGCTGTTAATGTTTACAGTAGAACTTAGCTTTAGGAAGTCATATTCTTTCATATCAGTTGACCACTGTGCTGAAGCTTGGACGCTTCATTTTGTAGGAATTATTTGATCTGCAGTGCATTTCCACTGTTCTTAACTGTGAAAAGCGCTGATCTCTATCAGTGGTGAAAAGTCCCGATTCCACGTTAGCCTCATTTCACCCATCACAATTTTTGTTTGAGCAGCAAAAATTGCCTAAATAAAGCCCTTAATTTTGAAGTTTTATGGATTTTGCTGGAAGTCTGTGAATTAAAACGATTTTCATCTCGAGATTATTTAAATGTGATTAAACATGTGTTTCTATGGGCATGATGGGAGCCTGAATTACTCGTGTGTGCCTTAAAGGGCTTTTAACAGCTCTGAGGGGCATACGGGCAATGTGGTATGGACTCATGGATGTATGACGTAATTTGTTCTTTCTCTCCCTTCCATACTTCTAAACCTTATCTACTTCATTTATTTTTCCACAAAAGTATAAAAGAAATATATATATGAAACAAAACAAACAAAAGAACAAAAAATTTTGAACAACCTCAAAATAAGACAGAATAGGAAAAAAAAAGAAGAAGCATAATATCATTCTGGAGGGAGCCAACAAGAAGACAAAAGAAGAGTCTTGAAAGCACTGGCTCCCAACATCATTATAGAAAATCAAAACGCTACTATTAGGCCTACCCTAACAAAAGTCAATATATGTTTTGTCTGTAGTTCCATAAATGCCCCATAAATGAAAGTTTAAAAATGAAATAGATTATATACAGTAGGCCTAACATTATAAATACAGCGTGCATAGCCATATGAAAATTGAATATGGACGATAGAAGGGAACAAATTCTAGTCCGTCTATGCTATTCTTTATCTATCTATCAAGTAGTTTTTAAAATTCTGTTTTAAAAATTCTGTTTTAAAAATTGAAATGGAGCGAGGCTTATTTTTTTTTTAATTCGTGTTTGTATTTTGGGAAATTGAATATCATGAGCATGAGTTCGATAAGAATGAAAATGAAAATTGAGAGGAAACAGATCAGCAATAAGGATGCAAACGGTTTTACATTTAAACATAAAGATTCTGATTTGTAAAAACATGATATCATACAGGTTTAATACGTTGAGCTTAAGAAATAAAGGATCAGAGTAGGGGAGACCATAACACCTTTTTTCCAAATTGGACATATCTACTTTATTATAGTTAAATACTAGCTTAAAGATATATGAAATGAAAGATGCATATCTTGGCTTGAAATATGACTTGGTTTGGATTAAGTGAAACAATTCATTTTGAAGCTACTATCATTTCAAAACCGGAAGTCAAGTGTTACAATTGCCCCACATGACGGGGCAATTGTAACACACCCATGGGGTAATTGTAACACATGAAATTGTACCAAAACAAATCTCATTTTTTCTTTATCAAAGGTGACGCGTTGAACAGATTAAGATTTCAATAATTAAACAGCATTTTAAAGAACCCCAATAAACTAATTACAATAAAACCAATGACAAATACTTGGCTCATAAACATTATTTCCCAGCATGCCCAGTTATTGTGGGGGATCCTGTGGAATGGCCCTTTAACTGTGGCAATAGAGGTATAATAACTACATTAGTGCATAATAATGCACTAATGTGCTAACGTTTAATCCACATTAATTTGGTAAATCAAATTCTATTTGGGTTCCGTCAATCTTGTTTGATATAAAAAATTAATCCTGTACCTGCCCATCATCACTTTAAACTGACAACTGTGGTAAAACACTTTACATAATGCTTTTCAACTTTTAACAAATTCTTTTTCCAATAAAGTGACACAAATTATTTTTTAAAAAAGAAATAGAAAAATGAAAGCTCTGATTATAATCAATCAAAAAAAGAAGAAGAAGAAGAAGAAGAAGAAGAAGTAGAAGAATGAAGGTCATGCGTCATGAGTCACCTTCTTTTGTGTTACATGCATGGTGATTCTACTTTCAGTAGTGTACTTTGAACTTTGAAACCTTATATCTCCTCAAGTGTCAACCCTGTGATACCAAAAGTATATACATTCTGAAAGGAAATTACAAGAACAATCTAAATGTGTAAGACAATAATTATGTGAACATGAATATGGAAATGTAACAATTCTTATTATCTAGCTCATTGCTCCCAACATAACTTTTCCTGTGGAACTATATGGCAGTTCTAACATAATATTCTTACAGGAGACATTTGGACCTTTTCAACGAATTATAATTGTCTTAGGTTTATTTAGTAAGCATGGTAAGTGAGGCTTCTTGTTCTGCAGAGAAGACACGGATGTGTGTGTTGTAACCATATTTAGGAGGAGTGGTTTCTGATTGTTTCTTTTTAGCATTAGCATCACTTGCAATGCTCCTGACAGATTTACCCTGGTCCAAGACAACCCATGAGGCTCCTTCTATAACAAGTGCAATATTATTTCTCCCCTCGATACGTTGTGCGCTCCCTTGTACGAACTATTCTGACGATGAACAAATTGTTTTATTGTAGGATTGTATTGTTAGCAACATAATTATGATCAAATCTGAATGATTCGGAGGTTTTTGATACTGTTTTTATTATGCTTACAAGACGAAAACAATATCCGTGGCAATTGTAAAGCAGTCGATAACATGCACAAGGGGCAATTGTAACACGTTGTTACATTTGCCACCGATGCACAGTGGGCCAGGGCGAGACCAAAGTGCGCCAAAAGTCATTTTGGGCAATTTAATTTTTTCAATTTTTGTCATGCCCTATTGAAAGACAATACTTTGAAGAATACTTCAGTAAAATATCTAACTCCGGTATGTACATTAAGGGTGTAAATTTCCTACTTCAAACCGCAAAACTCGACATATTGTGCGTTTCAGTGCAAATAGTGACCAATTTGATAAATACGTTATTTAAACATGTAGTTTTAAACTTATCGATCTAAAATTGCTCCCACATATTCCTGATAGTTCATTTGACTCTATGAGTGGGTTAAAATGGATAGAAACACAATCTTCGTGAATATAATAAGGTAATTATCGTACAAAATTGACTGATTTTCCATGTTTTTCATAAATCAAGAAGAAACGTTTAGATTTCCACGGATTTCCAAATCAATTTTATCACCAGCGTTTTCCCTGATGTCTCAGCTTTAAGCTGATACCAAATTTGGCTGCCACCTTCTGCCACTTTTTATGTTAGAGCCGATTTTTCCTGGCACATTACCCGGAAAAATCAGGTTATTTTGGGCCGCGCGGCTGCTGAAGGATTCTCCGTCATTATACAGCGGCGCATGGGGGCGCGCATAACTCTTTACACGCGGTGCCGTATAGGTAACAACATGGCGCGTTTTGTTTGTACGTTGGGCAAGCATAATATGCAAAAGAAATTGCGCCATAGTGTAACCTAATGAAACCGAGTTGGCCAGACGCTCTCTATAGCGGTACTGTTTACACGGCAAGGTCCCATAAACTCAATAAGAAGTAAACAAGATTTATAAATATTATTATAGGACTTGATTTAGTTGCTGAAAAACCCCCTCTTCCAAAGGTTAAGGTGTACAAACTACTTAAAGCTAAAACTTTCCCCTGCGATATATGTATGGTACATGATTTCGATTCTACACTTCACAGCTGAAAGGTGACGATTCACACCATGCACACAGTATGAATTCCTAAAACTTATTCATTAATTCTTTTATAATATTTATTTCATGCAATTTTTCATGCAACTGAAACCCTTTCTTAGTTGCTTAATTATTTACTTCATTTTCCTTTTTCCTAATCTGTTATCATTCCAGTAGCATTTAAAAGAAAACACATGGTTCAAGGTGTTGAGCTCATGATTGATCGATTCGATCGATTTATCTTTTCATCTACCTATCTATATCTACACGTATCCTTCTCTATCTATCCATCCATCCATATCCGTATAGTATTCCTCTATCTATCTATCTCCTATTCATCCACATATCTATAGGTATTTTTCTGTTTATCCATCCATCTGTCTCATATTCATCAATCTATTTACTCCTGTGATTTACACACATTCATATCTTTCTATCTGTCTATCTATCTATCCATCTATCCATCTATCTATCTGCATATATTCCTCTTCTAGGTAATTCTTCGGAAATAATTTCGAAGACTCTTCGAAATAATGCATTCCTCTTACGTAATGAACAATAGGCCTACGAAAAATGGACTAAAAGAATGCATGGACTTCATCAGTCAATATCATGTGTTCGTTAACTCCATGATACCTGAAGAATTACTTTGTACATTCATACCTATAAAAGACTTTCTGTACATTATACTAAGATAATTATGTAGAGGGGAAAAGCAATGACATAATGTGCAAAAGTTTATTGAGAAGAACTTCGAATGGCTCATAGAGACATAAGCTCTCACTGATTTCGACAGCCAATCAGAAATCAGTGTTTTAATGACGTCACATGTGTTTGAAATTGTTTTCATTGGATTCTACGTATCTGATTACCCTTAAACCCATCATTTAACCATAATATTAGAGTAAAACTGAGTGAATATGAATTTTGGCGCACTTTGGAGCTATCCTGGCCCACTGTGCGATGGGGCGGTCATATTTGGGGGGATTTTTTTTCTATCTTAGCATTAGTATTCGTCGTTGAAAAGTTCGCCATACAGGCCTTATATCTTATTTTGTAACATATAAAATGACAGCCATAGCTCAAGCACATATTAATTTTGTCCAGAAAAAAAATTAGGCAATTTTCGATTTTACTTTCCTGCTCAAAAAACGGGTTTTTTTAAAGCTGTAAAATTTTTCACGATTTGTTTAACCTGCCGACCCTCAGACAGCATGTGGAGCAATGAAATTCGCATGTTCTGTGCAAAGCATGCTCATGTAGCGTGTTTCTACTCGGGATGAGAGGCTCTGTTACATTTGCTCCGTGTTACATTTGCCCCCTGTTACAATTGTCCCCGGTCTCTCATAGCTCACACAAGATCAAGCGATTTTTTTCAGTAATCTGAAAACCTTATGAGAATAATAGCCTACTTATAGGCCAACAAGCCCAAATCATATGATAAGTGATAAACGAACTCGTGAAATTTTCATACACATAATATCCTACAATTACGATAATTTTAATGGTTAAACAAGCATAAACGTGGACAATGATTAGGTCACTACCTATTCTGAGCATTTGGGTAATGAACTGAAAAAAAAAATAGAGAAGCAACCTAGCTTTTTCCCAGTCTTTGGTAATAATTGTCAATACTTGATCTAGGTAATTAACGATTTTATTTTTGTATATTTCGCTCTAATTTCAAATTTAATCATTATGGTATTCATAGATTACATTTATGATATGGAGGAGTGAACTATACTCCTCTAAGTAAGTGCATATTCCTAGCAGATAGGTCGCAAATACAAAATGTACCCCAGTTTGTTTTACACCAACTGCTGAATTAAGCCTAGTGTAGGAAGTAAAACACAACACTACATTGAGTCTCAGACTCTCAGCGCAGCAGTCATTTTCAGGTGATCTTCGACTTAAATAATATTCAGATGCGTTTGGAATTCTAAATTGGTATTGCGACAAGCTGAATCTTGCCTTTAACCACTAACTTTCTTCGTGTGGTTTCAGAGAATCATAGCAAAAATGACAAGCACTTTAGAAAGTATCCTTTGAATGTATTAGTAATACTGTATCGACTACTTTGTCTTTATCATTATGATTTATGAACTGTGTGCGTTGAATGTGAAAACATGTAGACTACGCTGTGTATGCAAGTTACATGGACCGAAGAATTCATTTCTGTCTCTAACAGTCCTCGTTAGCCTCTTATACTGGTAGGTTGGTTGGTTGGTTTTTGAGTTTAGAGGCGCCTATCACTTCTAAATTAGAATATTTGCGCCTAGTAGGGTCGGCACTCCTCCTTTTATAGAGTGCCGACCCTACCAGTCGTGCCAGTCATGCCAGTATAAGAGGCTAACGACGACTGTTAGAGACAGAATTCTTCGGTCAAGTACTTAGACGAATGCAAGGTTATCATCTTGCACCTTAGGCCTATGGTATAGTGTCAGTGGAAATTGCTGACAATGAATAGACCTAACATTAGGGAAGTAGTGTTCTCTGTCACATAAGTTGGACAGAGGAACAACAGCAGTCATGGCAGTGATTAAAGAATTTTTTTTGGCTTAATTGCAGAATATCCAACCATTTTCTAATGTGCATGCATCCACGTATGCCCCATTCTGTAATTCTGAAAACGGGTATGGGTGTATAATGTGGTGGTGGGGCATTCTGCAATTGTTCCTTTTTTTTTTTTTAACCACATGATCAAGATAATTTAGATCCATCTGAAGGAATGGGATGGAAATAGGAATTATGCCTAGTTTAGATCTACATTTGGCTTGCAACCAGCGTGGGGTTTTGCAACACAACATCACATGAATGTACTCATCGCTTGTGCAATGCACTAGCAATAGTGCGTGGCACAGAATATAAGTGGGAATTCAGATGAGTGTGGCTGTATCGTGTCGATGCTGTGGCTACAGCCATACGCGTGTGGCTGTAAGGTATAGACACACGTGTGTGGCTGTATAGTGTACACACTACCATTTGAAAATCGCAAGCCCGTAGCCGGTGAACATATCGTAGGTGGCATTGCACGATTCCTGCACTGAAATTGTGCGGACGCCTCGGGCTGATCCTCCAGCCCGAGGCCTCTGCACGGGGAGACTGCGGAGATTGCACGATTATTGTACAATCTCCGAGTGGCCTCTGTATGGATATGCCACGGCCTGCCCCCCGATGGCCAATACACCAAAATGGCATGATGATCGCAGATAAAATGAACACTGTAGCCTGTAGCCACCTACAATGCCGCCGAAAAATCGTAGACCTATCCCGGGGTAAATGTAAACTAGGCATTGGGATATTTCATCATCCTACATCGTATGTCTTAGCATGCTACATGTATGTTAGGGTGTAAAAAGCAAATATTTTCCAAGAATTTGTTGATTAAGGTTTTCAATGCTCAACTATAGAGAGCGGCATCCACATGAATTTGCACAGCTCCCACACTAATGTGTGCCCCTGTGTGGTCTGTATGTAGTAGGGCTGTGTTGGGCTGAGTCAAGATATTTAACCGACAATGACCGCCGTAGGCAAAACCGTTTTTCCATTTTGCAAAACGGTTACCGGTTAATAAAAATTGAGAAGAAAATCCTTCCACATTGGTAAAATTCCTACCTTACACCTACGTAATGTCTTTTCAGTGTCCATATTTTGTTAAAAGTGGTTTAATTGGGTTGTTTGCTGACAATAAAAAGAGAAATTATTAGTCCCTTCTTGGCTCAGAAAGATCAAATTTTGAGTGATACTGTGCAAAGATGATAGAGCGCCGCGAAGCGGCGCAAGATGGTTCACTCTCCGAAAAGTACGTTCAAATCGGTGAAGTACGCACTGGGTCGGAACGGCCGCCATCTTAGTGTGCAACATACCCTTACGGTGCCCGCGAGCCGCACGGTGTTTCGCTTCGCAGTCTTTGAAAATTTGGAAAGGGGACTTTCGCTTTTCATTGAAAAAGGTCGATAAATTGTGTAACATGTAGGTCTATTCAGATTTGAACTCATAGCTATTTATACATTGGGGGTTGGAGGTTTAATACGATATATTTGCGTTGTTTGTTCACTGGGGGAGGGTAGCATACATATGACTTATACATTTGGCGTGAATGCTTATAGGGTACATGTCGATTTTATTAACTTTTTTTATTGTACGTCCATGAAAATCACATGGGTCGCGGAACCGGGGGGGGGGGGCTACCCCCCCCCCCACTTTTTTCAGTTGACACATTTGCCTCTGTACAAAAGCCCCCCTCCTGCCCCCCCCCCACCACTTTCAAAAACGTTCCGCGGCTTCTGAATCATACGCCATGGAGTCGGGCATGGAGTATGCTATAGATCAGTGGCGTAATGAGTCAAAATATTTGGGGGGGCTCAATCTTTGCGAGGAGCGAAGCGACCAACCCTGAGGGAGTGTAGCGACCGAGACGGGGTACCCCCCCCCCCCCCTCACGATATGGAGTTTTTCATTTTTTCGACTTAAATTCCAACTTCAGTTCGGGTTCAATTTTTATTTTCTCTCATTTCCAACAAAAGGATTTCATTTTAGTGGGGCGGTAGTGAGCACGCGAAGCGTGTGAATCACTTAATGAGCGCGCGAAGCGCGCTCCCTAGGGGGGAGGGTGCAGGGAGGGGGGAGTTTCCCCCCTCCCGCGCGAAGCGCGGAAGCTCCGACGTTTGATGACATGTACTGTTATGGATAAACGTGTCATGAATCTACCGACCGGAAAAGGATATTTTTTTTCATGAACTTGGAAACATGATTATGAAAACATGCAGCCCAAATAATCTTCTTAAGTTTCAAACAAATGCCAGAGTTACACAAAATACTTTATTACTTCTGATAATAATACAGACAAAGACAGTATGAAATAAAAAGGACGAGCATGGAGAGGGTGTGATGCGGTGGGGTACCAGGGTTTCACTCCCACAGTGGCTAGCTAGGATTTCATTTTAGTGGGGCGGTTGTGAGCGCGCGAAGCGCGCTCCCTAGGGGGAGGGTGCAGGGAGGGGGGAGTTTTCCCCCTCCCGCGCGAAGCGCGGAAGCTCCGACGTTTCTTTGAATTGATCCTTGTCTGCTCCCGCTCTTCTTACGTTCTGTTACCTTTTTTTCCTGTTCTCGCTCCTGCTTTTTTTTTTCCTTCTACTTTTTCTTTCTTTTTTTGTTGGCGTTTTGGAGGGGTGACCGCCCCATCCCCCCTGGCTACGCAAGTGCACTCCCATGGTAAAGGAGTTTTTTGCAGTATTGATGGTTTGCAACTCTGTAAAAGAACACTATTTGGGACTGCAAACTTAAAGCCTGTGTCTAGCTTTGGTAAATCTAAGAATATTCATTATGAAAGTTTGAATCCATTGTCAGATAAACAGATAAAACCAAGTGTTATATCATAAAACACATTAATATCGATATTATGCGTGTTTTCTGCCTTGCTATGCATGCTATTTGGGAAATTGTGAATGCGTTACTTAACAGTAGAAACGGAGTCTAGGGAGAAGTAACGAAATTCGCGTGATAACACTAATATAAAATTGAAAATAAACCATGGTTGAAATTTTTGTAAAAGTATAAGAAAGGGAGTCTAGGGAGAAGTAATGAAATTCGCGTGACAACACTAATATAAAATTGAAAATAAACCATGGTTGAAATTTATTTGGGGGGGCTGGCGCCCCCCCAAGCCCCCCCTCCAGTACGCCAGTGCTATAGATGCAAACATTGGAGGGAAATAGTTTTGGAAAATAATGAGGTGGAAAAAAATAATGAATTAGGAATTAAGCGACTGTGGGAAGATGGCCATGCCAGAATACAGAACAATATCAACATTATTTCAAATCACTAATTTGACAACTTAAAATCAATTTACTTGTCAAAAATGGGCAAACTGGTATTTATGTATGCCACACCTACACACAAAGACAACACATACGAATGGCCGCGTAGCCGGCGGGGGGGGGGGGGGGGGGGGGGGGGGGGGTGGGGGGGGGATCTGCCCAGAAATGTTTAAATCCCACTCTTTTTCTCAAGATTTTAAATTTTGAAATATTTTGAAGAGTAAATGAGGGTCTGGCCCCCCCCCCAGAAAAAAAATCTCTGCCTACGGGGCCTTGCGCAGTCACAAACACACATGTGCATGCACCCACACAAACACACACCACCACCTCCACCATTACAAAAGATAGTCAAAGGGTACTGTCGCTACAGGCTGTATAGCATCTGCGCTCTTCTGATTTTCAACGCAACATCTTTAATATCATGAATATATAGCCCCCTTCTGGTTCTCAACTGACGATAATATGGAATCAAACACACAACATTCTCCTTATTGCAATAGGGATATCTACATTTTTTACATCACACAAGCTTACTTCAATATTAAAAAATATCTGGAGTCACATTTTAAAGGCAAGCAGGAGTAAGTTTTATTAGGAAAATTTGAAGTCAATCATTAATCTGTCAAACGTTATGCTGAATACAGTGAATGCTGTAAAAAAAAAAAAAAAAAAAAAAAAAAAAAAAAAAAAAAAAAAAAAAAACTATAGAAAAAGATTAAGTTCAAAGTATGTTACTCCGGATCCCAAGTTCATACAAAAAGTGCATTTAGTGGACTATTGTTGCAATCAATAATCTTTCTTGAGTGTAACCAGTTAATAATTGTACATTTTACCTTGTATCACAGTTGCAAAGTTGCAAACAAATAGTATGAATTGAACATGACAATGAAATACACGGGGAAATACACATAAAATATATCAAGAAAGTGTAGTGTGAGACAACAAAAATCATTTCCTTATAGCAGGAATCTATCATGATGTTCATGAGCGGACAAACGGGACTTTGTTGCCATGATTTGCACGCAAAATGCACAGGAAAGGCAACTACGCTCGTACAGGACTTCCGGGTTCAGGGCTCGCTTTGCACACCAAAATGGCGGCTGGCCACGCTCCATGGCGTACATCACGTTTTTCGGAGAGTGAACCATCTTGCGCCGCTTCGCGGCGCTCTATTATCTTTGATACTGTGTGATATTTAGCATATCAACACACATCAAAGCACATATGTGGGAATGTACTAAATCTTCAGTACATGCCACTTATTGGTATGTGCTTTCATGTGTGTTGATGTGCTAAATATCACACCGTATCACCTGAAACTCTGTGAGCCAAGAAGGAACTGGTAATATCTCTTTTTAATGTTAATTAACAACCAAATTAAACCACATTTAAGAAAATACGGACATTGGAAGGCCATTTCATAGGTGTGAGATGAATTTTACCGATATTTTGGCAGTTGTGAGATGGATTTTTTTCATCTTACATTATTGTAGATCTATTTTTAAAGGGTTAAACTAAACCGCCGTTTAGTGTATACTAGGTAGTGTATACAGCCACACGCGTGTGGCTGTATCCACAGCATCGACTGAGGATACAGAAACAGGGTCTAAATTCCCTACTTTACAAATACTCTGCTGCGCTCAGCTATAGCTAGCACATTGCACAAGCAATGTGTAGTATTCATACAACGGTATGTGTTGCAAAACTTTATCATGAAGGTTTTATCTCTTGAAATTACCATTGACATACCAAAAATATTTTCATTTCATTGTGAAGTGAGAATATTGTTTGTATGTAAGTGAAATCAAGAGATAAAACCTTCGTAGTGAAGTTTTGGAACATGACTGTTGCATGAAATGCAAATGGCTTGTGCTATGGTGCTGTATGTGCAGCATTAACAATAGCTGCTATGGCACAGAGTATAAGTAGGGTATTTAAACTGGTGTGGCTGTATCCTCAGTCGATACTGTGGATCGAGCCACACGCGTGTGGCCGTAAGAGAAAGACACACGCTTCTGGTTGTATACACTACCTTTCTTAAAACATTTTTTTTTTGCAAAAAAAAACCTTAATGACTAAGCCCTAGTATGTAGACTATTATATTGTAATGAAAGTTACATGTATGATGATTACCAGACAGTCGGACACTTAATGGTTTCCCATCCTACTACAGAAACGCTAGGGTTAGAGTTAGTTGCAACAGTCACTCTAGTGCGGTATGGGTTGATAACAGTACCATCCACACTTTGCACTAGTTACCTTTTCCTCTCTTATTCTAAGTGATTATACACTTCTAATACTTCATATTTTCCCTGGGCTCTCACTGCTTGTTATGCCAACTCATACCCAGTTTAAATTTACATCACTCGGTGTCACACCAGATGACTGCCTGGGGTAAGGTCGGGGTGAAATTCCTTCTCTAACACGAGGTAATAAAAGCGAGGACCGTTTAAATCAGAATGCACATCTGCGGTAATCGTGAGGTGCGTTGTCATGGTAAAATATCCAGCGGGGCAAAAGCGCGCGCTGCACAGTCGTGTTGAAATAAAGAAGAAATAATAGAAGTAGGCCTACCGTATGTAATTGTGTTACATAAATTCGGGCTGTTGCCGAACCCCCGAACCAAACGGAAGTTCGCCCAACATGGCACTTCCGAACCGAACCAAACTGAACTGAACTCAAAGGCTAAGTTCAGGAGTTCGGCAGTTTATAACACGGGATCATTGATTCAGCCCTCGATGAGGGCCTTGTCCTGAATTCATTACGCTATAGAATTGATTTTTGCTACTGTCGTGTGTTTGATTTTAAACACGACGGAGTTTGAAAAATTTCTACTACTACCGTGCGTTTGTTTTTAAACATGATAGAGTTTAAATTATTTCTACTTCTATCAAGCATTCGTTTATAAGCATGACAGAGTTTAAATAATTTCTACTTCTATCGTGCGTTCGTTTTTAAACATGATGGAGTTTAAATAATTTCTACTTCTATCGTGCGTTTCGTATTTAAACAAGACAGAGTTTAAATAATTTCTACTTCTATCGTGCGTTTTTTTTAAACACAACGGAGTTTAAATAATTTCTATTTTTATCATGCGTTCGTTTTTAAACATGACAGAGTTTAAATAATTTCTATTTCTATCATGCG
>CM057160.1:28088908-28122079 GCA_029962745.1 Echinometra lucunter | reverse complement strand
TTAACTCCCTTACCAATGAGATATTTGACGGCTTCTAGATGGCCATATTGAACAGCATGATTGAATGGTGTCCAATCCCGGGGGTACCCTTTTTCAATTCGGATCCCTGCTGAGATAATGAGATAATCCATGGCTTCAATATTACACTTATATCTGCACCATGGAGAGGACTCTTCCAATCATCATTTTCCTCATTCACATCAGCTCCTTCATAAATGAAGAATTTAACGAGATCTAGATGACCGAATCGTGCCGCGTCATAGAGTGCAGCCGTTCCTTAATATCTGTTCTGCTTAGCTCCCCGCTCCTCAGTGTTATTGATATCCAAGGGCTACATGATTTCGGCTGGTGTAGGAGATTAACTTTACTTCCGGATCAAATGGTGCTCCGGCAATAGGTATAACCAAATCGCCCTGCACCACCTCCGATGTGTCGTCCACTGTATCCGAATAAGATCGTGTATTTTCTGGCAGTGCACTAGTCTTCCTTTGGTAGGTTATGATCAGTGTTCAGAGTATCGGAGATATGATGTCGTGGTTATGTCGTGCAATAGCGAGATATGCTGAAGGCCAGTCCCGACAGTCCTATAACAAAAGTCATATTTTTATCTTTGTACTCTACTCACGATATTTAGCATGAATTTAAACAGTTTGCTCCATAATTTATTATATGAATTGCCTAAATTCCTGTGAAAATATGCAATGACACTTAATTAAGTGAAACTTGAACATCTTCTCCTGATAATGAGTAATGAAAAGTTGTAAGCAAATTTAACTGAGTACAGTAAAAGATTACACAATATAGTAAAATGGACACAACGAGGGGTAAGAGAAAAGGTCGTGAGTTAAAAAGCCCCCTCGTGAGTTGATACTTCATGAGTAGTCATCAGTCTCGCAATGAATTAGATCATAATTCAAATCCGTGTGACCGTAGTCTATTTAAAAGAAAACATAAACATATCTCCTGTACGATATCTCCTGTTGTAAATGAAGAACACTCTAAAAACTAAAATGTTAAATCAAGATTTAAATGTGGGGAAGGGCGACTCCATTTTCAAAATGGTAGATTGACAAGTCTATATGCTGAATTCCACACTACAGTGTTAATAAAAACGTTAAACTTGAAACATGAAACAATTTAAAAAATAATATATCACAATATTTCGAAAAGTTTTTCATGTTGATTGATCAAATTATTGACAAATAAAATGACCAAACAATCGATCAATCAGTCAACCTGTCAGGCAGTTGGGTAACCCTTCTTTCATTTTGGCCCAAGTCATTTTTCACACCTGAACAAAAACGGTCAGTTTTCGGCCAATCATGAACTAAAATTTGTTTTGTGAGTGGCACTAGTCACTTGATAGATGAGCCCCCTGTGCATCTATCAACATGAAAACTCTTCGAAATATTGTGAAATATGATTTTTATATTTTTTCAAAAGTGTTTTTATTGATACACAGTGTATGTCACATTGGAAAATGCATAGTGACTACTTTTATCTTGCTATTTCATCATATTGCAGGAAATAAGGAAACTGACAGAGAGAGAGAGAGAGAGAGAGTGCCACCGATGGTTAAGCAATTAACATTCAAATTAGTGCAGTGAAGGCTGTATGTGATATCTTGGTAAGGTATTATGTAAAAGGGTTTGTGCCTGCCAATGAAAAGAAAGAGGAATGGCAATACACCTGTTGTAGATTTGTGTAGGTAATTATGTATAGAAGACTTATTGGTGTACTGTAATAGGGGTGGTAATAGGACACACCCAAGGAAGCTCTCGTAGGGTACAGAAGTGTAGCAGCTGTTCATGCTACTTGCCGAGTTCTTTTCTGGTGAACGTTGACAAGCTACGGAAAATGTTACTTTTACTGTAAGAATCAGCTTTAAAATTTTGCAGCTTGAATATCCAACATTTAAATTACCATCGATGGCACATTATGTCGGGAGATGGACTGATGTCTTCACTAGCTGGGGTCTATGAGAGGCCGAGACTACGAGCAGAACAGAAAATGAACACTTTGCAAGTGAACCATTCTTCGGATTCATAGAGTCTTCTGCAAAAGGAACAATACGGTGAGCGATTTTTGGAAAGACTATCCGAGAAACTATGTTAAAGGTATTGTAACCTGATGCATATTAGAATATCAGTCACGGTTGAGAGAAGTGGACAGTTCAGATCTACTTTTTATAAAATAGAGTGATGACATTTGCCACTGAAATTGACAGTGCATGGGTACTGGAAAGGTAAAGTTGGTGTTAAGATAATCAGACACTACAGGTCTGTTGTAAGAGGAGATTTGGTAGAAGGAACAGGAAGAGTGTATGAGGAGTTCGTTAGAAATAACAGTCCTTATTCAGAGTTAATTGGTCATTTTGGCATACATGTGCATTTGATCAGAGGAGATAGGATAATTCCTCTTAAGCCTTGATTTGGTTGAATAAAGGTTTTATGTATATGTATTTTTGTAGGTTTTGTAGAAAGGGTATTCATTGACTTCATTAATCCTTGACAACTTTTCCTTCAGAAATTGGAACTTGGTTTGCTTTTATTATAAAACCTGGATATGAATTTGAGTTGAGTAAATGGTATATGTTTGAGTTTGTTATATGAAGAGTACCATGTGACAGTTTACAAAGGTTGGAATTCATAGTGTTGAATCCCAGCATGTTCAAATGTTAATACACCATCCTGAAAACGGAGTCCCTCCTCCACCCCTTTAAACGTTGATTCAACCTTGTAGTTTTTAGAGAGAAGCTGTTTCAGTCATCACTGACATGGGGTGGCAAACCAATCGTCGTTTCTCTTATTTCTTCCGTTTCAAGCTCAGTATATTTGTTTGTATTTTTAATGGTTGCTGCTTTAAAATGCTGCCTTAGGACCAACGGGCTTCACAGTTTCAGTCTTCTTCGATCAATGACCCGGTATTGAGGAGTAATACCAAAGGACAGTAGCTTATTGGCTTATTGATAATCTTCCTCTTTAAAAATATCTATTTTGCCTTTGGTATATCTCCGGCATTTTCACCTCTGAAATTTACCGGGCACCGGTATTAGCGGTTGATTGATTGTTAATTATTTTCGTTTCCATATCAACCAAATTTACAATGTAAAGAAAAATACAAAATTCAGAAATGACAAAGGGAACCCACTGGAAAGATCAGGTTGTTTTGTGGGTTTCCTGGAATAAATATAAAATCAATGTAATGATTTTCATTAATGTAATTTAAATCGTAATTGAACTAGGATACTTAAAATAACTAAACTTATAATGTCTCTATCACGTTTACAAACTCTGATATGCTTATACAAACAGATAAAGGATATGGATATGTATATGTATATACATATAGTTATATGCAGCAATGGAAATGCACACCTGAAAACCACCTGAGGTCGGGACACTTGAGGTCGAGAAACCTCAAGTCGACAACGGGATTTAGACAATTTTAGAGCAAAATAGAGCCCGTAGTATACTTTATACGTGTCGGTGCAGTCGCGGACTATCGTACTTCATGGCAACCTCAAGTCGACATGCACAGCTGAAAAACCACATGAGGTAGGGACACTTGAGGTCGAGACACCTCAAGTCGACAACGGGACTTAGAAAATTTTCGAGCAAAATAGAGTCCCTACTGTACGTATGGGTGCCTGATATACCGGCCTGCATGTTATTGAACCTTATTTTTAAAAAATAATCTGTTCAACCACTCTAGCTGTCGCCCGTATCATATCACACCTCTTTATTCTTATTTAGAATAGTTCACATTAAAATTAAAAATGTTTTAATCCTTAACATTTTTCAACTCAAAGTTTATACAGTGGATAACACGAAGGGGTGGTAAATAAATCGGAGGATGGTTGTCGACTTGAGGTATCTCGACCTCAAGCGTCCCGACTTCAGGTGTTTTTTAGGTGTGCATGTCGACTTGAGGTTGCTATGAAGTACGAAAGTCCGCGCCCGCACCGACACGTATACAGTATAGTACGGGCTCTCGACCTCAAGGGTCCCGACCTCAGGTGGTTTTCATGTGCGCATTTCCATTGCTACACACACACACACACACACACACATATATATATATATATATATATAAACAAAAGATGATCTCTCCTTATACACAAACTCGGGTAAACAAAAGTACACAAAAAAGTTGGACAGGAAAAGACAAAGGCAAAACATGACAAAACAAGACAAACAAGGCGAGACAAGACAAGACAAAGCTGCACAATTAGGCAATGGAAGGAGAGAGATAGAGAGAGGGAGAGAAAAAGAGAAAGAGAAAAAAAAAGGAAGGCTTGAACAGAGGAGATGTTGGAGGTCATCCTAAATCCTGGCAGTTTGAGATTTATATATAATTGGATAAGAATTTTTTGAACCCTACAAAACTGAAATGTCTGGGTTTATTTCGAATTGAATCTGAAAGAGAGTTCCAAAGTTTCGAACCAGTAAAAATAACTGTTTTGTTCGTAAGGAGTGTTCTTGCTCTTGGTACGTGAAAAAGCCCGGCAGACCTGGTAGGGCAGCGCTTCTCAACCGGTGGGCCGCGAAGCTTTCTCAGGTGGGCCTCGAGGTCAGTCCAAAATATTTTGGGAAAAAAATTCTCGTATTCAGCTTTACTGTTAACATCAAATTGAATTGAAGTTATTAAACATATCAAAATAACATCAACAGTTGTGGATTATAGTCACTGCAATGTGCTATTTATTCATTTTTTTGTGAAGATTTCTGTACATTTTAGGTGGGGCATTATATTAAGATTTCGTTTATTGCAACCATACATGTAGGTTGGATTCTGTAATGTAATGTGGGTAACGTAGCGGTTCAGATAGTTACCACACAATTCGCTCTCTATTTTCTTTTTTCATGTTTTCTTGATTTTTTTTTTCTTATTGAGAATCTGTGAGGTATTCCTCAAAATATTTTTAAGAATGAAGGTGAGCCTCGAAAAAAAGAAATTAATAGCCAAAGTGGGCCTCGAGGTAAAAAAAAAAAAAGGTTGAGAAGCACTGTAGTAGGGTAATGATGAATATTGACATTCTTTGTAAACATTGTATAAAATCATTTGACAGTTCATATCTATTTAAGTTTGTACATAAGAGTTCCGAGATTGTAATTTTATAAGTCACCTATCTTAAGGATAATGTTTATATAAAAAAAAAAAAAGTGCATCAGTGTGCAAACGAAAATTCGAATGACAAATGATGCTCAAACTTTTTTTCTGTAAGTGTAGTGAAATTCTGTTCAGGTGATAATCAGCGTAATTCCCCCATGTTATTATAGACTAATCCCACAACGCAAGAGGGCAGCAGACTGTTCGACACAGTTCGACATACTGCGGTAGGCGCTCCAACTTTTATAGTACACAAGTCAATAGCGTGTTTTGTACATTCGTTCGATTTTTTGTCTATTTTGACCAATATATGCAGATTTCTTTTAATATTTGCAATGAGAAATTATCAGGGAAGTTCGGGTCGCAGCTGTTCGCCTGGCTGTGCGGTGCTCAAATGCCACAAGAATTGAAGAAAGTTTAATAATTGGAAGCTAACTCAGTGCGAAATTCACTCGCTTTTGACTCATGAGGCCTGTTTGTGTGAAAAGCCGTACTCCCTACACATGTTTCCGTATGCAATGAAAAGGAATTCGCAAGTGGGTAAAAATATCGACAGAAAGGACTTTGAAGTCAAGAAACATTATCATTATGTACTTTGGCGTAAAATTTAATGAGTGAAAACATGACTTTGTAAATAGGGTAAGATTGGAGGCTCCCGTTACGGCTTCTATGTTGCAATCGAACTTTTACTGACAAAACTAAGTTGAAAAACCATCGAAAGTACAAAAATACATCGTAGCTTCATTTGTCAGATATGGCCATTGTCTTACCTCATCTACCCTTGTATCCATGCTTTATTTTACTGATCTAGAATAAAGTAAATGGAAAAATATCAGGGCATATCTCAGAGCCAATCGTGGTCAGCGCGCTTGCCCACAGATAGAGGCCCAAAATACATAAACTGGAGGTGAAATTGGTCTATACCATAGTTTAAACGTGGCCGGATCAATGTTAAATACATATTAAATAGTACATGAGTCGGGGAGTAAAATTTTACTTTATTTGTAATACAGTAATGTAATGATACTATGATATAATAATATGATTATTTGTATATAAAGGTTAAAAATAAATTTAACAAAAAACAGCTCTGTGCAAGCAAATGTAATTACCGTATATCGTCCTCCAAAATTCTATCGGTAATATGGGGAAAAAACATTAAAAAACGACTGTGCAAAATGTAAGACTGAATGAAGAGGACAGATCGAATACAGATACGTGTAAAAGTGAATGCATGGATTAAAGTTAGCTTCACATGGTAGGATTAAGAAATTAAACGAAAATTATTCCGTGGAGGTTCAGAGTTTGAAATGTGGTAACTGTTGCACTAACCGATGAAAAATATTAAAAAGGAAAACAAGTGAAGAAAAATATATACAAGAGAGGATTCATGTACTCAGAACGGTATAATGACTAATGTAAGAAATTATTTTCAATGCACTGTATGAATAATAACGATAGTAGGAAATAAAAATGTTGTTCCTTTCCGATATGCACGTGAAGAAAATGACATGTCTCAACATAAATAAGTTCCCTATAGAAACGACTTTGTTCTTTTCTCCGTTCTTCAAAATACATATTCGATGTCTTTTTTGGTTCCTCTTCCCTCTCTCGATCTCTCTCTAAAATTCTTTTCCCTCCATATTCATCCTTGTCATGGCGAGAAATAATGCTTTTGACTTACAGAGAATGATCATAGAATTGTGCAAATAACTGCTGCCGCTTATTTAACCCTATTCAGAGATACATTCTAGTATAAGAACCCAAATATTTCATTTATAATACCGAATATTAATAAATAGATTTAAACGTGGCTAAACGGCAGCATTAGTTATAATTTTTATTTCATCTAATAATGACAGATAAAAAGAAAAAATGAGCTTACGGTTTCTGATTAAGGTCGGGTGTCTTTGTGTGAGAGACTCTTCCACTTTTGTTGTCCAAAGTCTCAAGATATCTCAGTGAACTGTAAAATAAAATCATAAAATAAACAATAACATTTTTATATAATAAATGTTGTCAAATATACTACAGGTTTTGATATACGGCATGATTCATCGCTTTTATCAATTGGACATAACAGAAAATTTTCCCAAAGTGAACTTATATTAATAGTGAGGGGTTTACTGGGTGCTAAAACTGGTAGGAGGTGGTCATACCAACATAACTCCCCCTGAATTTTTCAAACAAACTAGGAAAGAACAACCCCTAAAAAGATATGAAGGCATGGTCTTAAAGATAAATAAGGAAAACATGAAAAAAGGAAAATTCCTGAAATAATTTTTTCACACGATGGCTCATCTAAATTGCGATGAAATCTCGGAAAGAATTCGAGGTAGATTTTTAAAAATTAATTTTCTGAAATAAAGAAGTAAAAATCTGTTTTTCGTCTACCAGGAAAAGGGCTTAGAATCCCCCTCCCATTGTCTTGTTGAAACGCATAAAGCTCCATTTGAACACCCCCCCCCCCCACTTAATTTGACTATCGCATTGGCATGGAGACACCATAGTGATTCAAGAACAGGCTTGTGTTTGAAACTAGCAACAGCCTAGCAAATGTTGTGGGTATTTTTTTTCTAACCTCATCTTCAGATTAAGTATGTATTTGCTAGCAAGCAAAAGCAGCAGTTTGTTTTCCTCAGACATGTTGTCAGAGCATGTCTCTTTCTCCGCGAGTAGCATGATCTTACATTTTCTTTTAATTTCATTAAGAATTTTTTTTTTAAAGTTTGGTTCTTGGACACAATGGATTGCATGATTAGGAAAAGTCTATCAAAAGGTAAGTTATTTTCTTTCATTTAATTTACTGGACATTTTGCACGCTCTTTTCCTGGTATCTTACGCTTTTACTCGCACCGACAAGATGGCAATGTGCTTTTTCTACATTTTGAAGTTGCCTCCCTTTCTAATACTAGTAGATTGCTGGTGTTAATTTCAGTCGCAAATTTATTTTTAAAGTGAATTCTAATCAGCCATAAAGCTAGTTTTAAACACATTGAATAGCCCTGGATCAAATCTCGACAGCCATTTTTTTTTTCGAAATCATTCTTTGGATGGAAACAAGATCGTGCGAAAGTTTGATCGAAGAAACAACAAAACACAAAGCAAAATTCAACTTTTACAATTATTATGGAAAAACGCAACATGGCCATCAGTGATGCAGGCTGATTTATGTTGCATCAGCACAAACTCGATACAAGAAAGTTGTGACAACGCTCTTTTCAAAGCCTCAAGCTCAGTCCCGTCAGAAAAGTCACAAATATTGTATCATTAGACAGAAGACCAGTTACTCTTTACCATGTTGTTGTTAAAAACAGTATATTGGCTATACTCAATTCAATTCAATTTTATTTTCGCAAGACAAAATCAAGATACATGGTAAAAATGAAGCACGCGACATAAACAGGAGGTTGCGAGGCTTTCCATGAAAGTTAGAATAAACCTGTAAATTTGGATCGCCCATTATAAGGTTATAAAATAAAATCGATTTATTCTAAGGTTTTTTTTAAAAATCGATTTATTCTAGTAAAAAAATGAAATGGAATCTTTGCAAAAAGACACACAAACACCTAATTTACAGTTAAAAAGGGGATGGTTAGAAGAAAAGTTAAAGGAGAATGCAACCCAGACATTAGTGTGCTTCCAGTGAATGAAGAAAAACAGGAAGAATAAACAGTGAAAGTTTGAGGAAAATCGGACAATCTATTCAAGAGTTATGAACTTTGAAAGTTTAAGTTAATCCTTATTATAGGGATCCAGAAATTGGCAACTTTGCCAGTATCTGTGATGTCATCGTGGACAACTTCCCATTCATTTTATACACAGAATTCAACATTTTATTTATTTTCAAGAGAAATAAACATTCTTTTGACTTATTGTTTGAGTATGACATGGCTATATCAATTCTGCAAGCATATTGGGAAGAATTGTGTTGATTCCTGACTTGAAATTTCATATAAATCACTATTTTTGAAAAAAATATGTACAAAATGAATGGAGAGTTGTCCACGATGACATCACAAATGCTGTCAAAGTTGCCAACTCAAGGATCCTCACAATAGGGATTTACTGAAACTTTCAAAATTCATAACTCTTGAACAGATCGTCTGATTTTGCTCACACTTTCACTGTTTACTCTTCTTGGTCATCTTTATGCACTAAGAGCACACTGATGCTTGAGTTGCATTCTCCTTTAAGTATATAGCGTAATGATTAACTCTATGTGGAATAGCCTTCCGAGTAGCCTAAAGTCTTGCCAAAGTCTTTGGACTTTTAAACGAACATTCAGAAATTTTATTTTGAACTCCTATTGATTTGCTTATCCGTTCCTTCCCCCCCCCCTCCCTTTTGGTTTTCGTTTTTGTAGCTCTTTTGTGTTATAGGGATTGACCTTTGAAAGGTCTTGAGGCCTATTGTTAATCCCACCACTTTTGTTATTTTCTGTATTTATAATGTACCCTTTTGTATTCGTGTTTGAATGTGTTTGAATGTATTTGGAGTGGTTCAAGAGCTACCTAACAGACAGGTCTCAATTTGTGTCAGTCAACAACGTTGTTTCTTCTACTCTTCCTATTACATGTGGAGTACCACAGGGTAGCTTACTTGGTCCTCTTCTTTTTATTACATATATTAATGACATTAAAAAAAGTTCTACTTTACTAACATTTGTATTGTTTGCTGACGATTCGAACATTTTCTTTTCTCATGATAACCTAAACCAACTTGTAAGAATTGTAAACTCAGAACTTATACATGTCACTGACTGGATTAAAGCGAATAAACTATCACTTAACTTACAAAAGACGAATTTTATGCTTTTTAGTAACAGAATAAATACAATACCTGATAACATAATTTTTGATAATACTGTTCTTGAAAATGTTTCAGAGACCAGTTTCTTGGGGGTTACTATTGATAATAAGCTATCATGGAAACCACACATCAATAATATTTGCAAAACAATTTCAAGAAACATCGGAATTATCAACAAACTCAAATATTTTCTCCCATCTCACACCTTACTTACACTGTATCATACATTAATATTACCATACATTAATTATGGCATTTTGGCATGGGGGTGTGCGACCCACACACAATTACAAAGAATACTGTTGCTGCAGAAGAAGGCTCTTAGAATAATTTTTCAAACCCAATTCAGATCACACACAGATATACTATTCTTCCAAAATAATATTCTTAAAGTGAGCGATTTATATCTTTTCCAACTCGCCCAATTTATGTATAAACTAAACAAAGATGATCTCCCAACAATTTTTTCAATATGTTCTGTAAAAACTCCTCTATACACGATTACCCAACGAGACAACGTAACTGTTATCACCTACCCCCTACCCGTACTATATTAGCGAAAAACTCTTTTATCTTTTTTGGACCTGTGTATTGGAATTCCCTGCCCAACGACTTTAAAGAATCTACAAACCTTAATATTTTTAAACGCAAACTTAAAAAGATGCTCATTTGTCAATACTCCACACCAACAAGTCAAGCTAACACATAACCTAAAACTACATAATAACTTAACCTTTAACCACCAATAAACTTGTCAAACTTTACTTATGAAAAAAACAACAACACTACAACATGACACAATACATTACGACCTGTGCACCTGCCATGTTTCCTCTTTTCATTTGCACTTTTTATTTGCACCTCCCTTATCTCCATCTTTTTTTTCCTTTGCCACTTTACCCTCCCTATTATAATTTTGTAGTACTTTTTTGTGTGTGTTACCACTGTAATTATTATTATTTGAACTACTTTCTCTTATTTTTTTTTGTCGCTTATTCGTTTTATTTTGATATTTGTGGATTACTTGTTTTAAGTTTGTCTTCTGCGTCCGTCTCGATTTTTGTATATAGTTGTATATATAGTTTGTTTATAATTAGTATTGAAACTAAGTTTAGGGGCTTGCCTTCTTTACAAGCTTTTGCTTTTCTTGGCAAGTCCCTCCGTTCATTTCTTGTTTCTTTTCATTGACAAAATTACTGCAACAAATTGTAGCTTTGTTTAATTTATATTTGTTATGAAATGTCATTGATTTGTTTGTATTATCTATTATATTGAATATGTATTGTTACTTTGATTGTATTTTGAAAAAATTGTTGAACGGAAATAAATAAATCTAAATCTAAATCTAAATCTATTTTAGAATGTTTTTTATGCTATTGTACTTGTATTTTTTATCAGATTGTGGAAATAAATAAATCTAAATCTAATATTTATTTAAGGTATTATCTTTTTCTTGAAACCTTTTGCTTCAAACTTAGATACACCTTTTAGTGTACTGTATGACATAATAACACCAGCAGAGTTGTTTCCATGCAAAGTATAGACCAATTTCACGGCCGGTTTATGTATTTGGCCCTCTATCGGCGACGCCATTGCTGCTGTGGGCAAGCGCGCTGACCGCGATTGGCTCTGTGTACAAAATGAATGTAAGATCCCGGGGGGGGTCACTCTCCAAATGGCCTGCTACGCACCCGCGTCCAGAAAAAGCGTCGAAAAGGGTCCCGTTTCGGGCACTCAGGCGTCGTCGACGTCTTTGGCAAAAAGGGTTGCTTTTCAGCACCATTCGCTGGTAAATCGCCTCTTAGGGTCGCCTTTTTTCACTCTTCACGCCATTTAGGGTTGCTAATTTGGTTATGTAGATTACGCCATTTAGAGGTGCAAATTTAAATAGATCCCTACGCGATTTAGGGTTGAAATTTGGGCAAATTTGAGCAGACCTATGCCATTAACAGGTTCCAGCATTTATAGAGAGTTACAAAGTTATGAATTACAGAGCGCACCAGATGATGGTAGACGGGTTGATGTCGTCATAAGTAGATCTGGTAGATCACGCAAGCACATTTCCTATACGTGCGAAGCTGTGCTGTGAATTCTCAGTTTTAACTGTATAGATCTACTCCCTGACACTAATCCTCTTCATGGTTCAGCCTATTTGAGTGTAGGAAGCCTGACCAAGAAGATACAAGTCTAATCATGTATGTATTTTTCAACACAGTAACTGGTCTGGTATGGATTCCATTTTTTCAATTTTTGATAAAATTGGTAAAACGAATGGTAAGTGATGCATCAGTCAGTCAAGGAAAGCAACATTTTCCACTTGCATTCATTAATTAAAAGATGGCTATTCAAAGTGGCCAAGAGAGGTGTCCTTGAGAGTATATATGTTGGCCTTGCTTTCAATAAATTAAAAAAAATGGAATTCATACCTGTTGTATTTAACATCAATTTAACATCAGTCATCAATATGGTATCAAAGTAATCGATTTCAATATTTACGCCATTTAGGGTATCAAATTAGGAGCTTTCCCTGTTCACGCCACTTAGGGTGGCTTTTCTCATGGGTTACGCCGTTTAGGGTTGCAAATTTGGTTAATGTAGTTACGCCATTTAGGGTGCATTTCTGAGGTTGTCGGACACGGGTGGGTAGCAGGTCATGTGGAGAGTGACCCCCCCCCCCGGGTGTAAGATATGAGATATGCCCCGATATTGTTCCATTTACTTTATTCTAGAGCAATAAAATAAAGCAAGGATACATGGATAGATGAGGTAAGACAATGGTCATATCTGACGGATGAAGGTATGATGTATTTTTGTAATTTCGATGGTTTTTCAACTCAGTTTTGTCAGTAAAAGTTCGATTGCAGCATAGAAGCCGTAGTAAACGGGAGCCCTAAATCTTACCCTGTTTACAAAGTCAAGTTTTCACTCATTAAATTTTACGCCAAAGTACATAATGATAATGTTTCTTGACTTAAAAGTCCTTTCTGTTGATATTTTTACCCACTGGCGACGAATTCCTTCACATTGCTTACGGAAACCTGTGTAGGGAGTACGGCTTCTCACACAAACAGGCTTCATGAGTCCAAAGCGAGTGAATTTTGCACTCGGTTAGCTTCCCATTTTTAAACTTTCTCTAATCCTTGTGGCATTTGAGCACTGCACAGCTGCGACCTGAACTTCCCTGATAATTTCTCATTGCAAATATTGAAATAAATCTGCATATACTGCTCAAAATAGACAAAAAATCGAACGAATGTACATAACGCGCCATTGACTTGTGTACTATAAAAGTTGGAGCGCCCACCGCAGTATGTCGAACTGTGTCGAACAGTCTGCTGCCCTCTTGCGTTGTGAAATTGGTCTATATGTAGGAGCACCATGGCATTGGTCCAGGAAGAAGGACGGGATTGAGCATTTAAATTCAAGTTCCGCCTTACAGGTCTTATATGTGATATCATAATTATTATTTCCTTTTACAATCAAAAGAATAAAGTTATGACGATAAACAAAGTCAAGTCTTCCGCTGCTTTTGTCATATGCAAGGTACATAGTACCTAGTCATTCGCGCCGAAGGAAGCTAAACATGAATAAGATGTTTATAGAATAATAGGGAAAGGGAATAATGTGAGGTCATGCTCTTAATTACATTTTACCATAAAGCATTAAAGCAAATATACAGTACATTCACTTTTCATGAAAAAAACACTTTATAGGGAAACTTCTACCGAGTAGAATGCAACAATCAAACTTTCACCTCCTCTTCTGATTTTTGTTTGATAACTAATATTTTGTTAAACACTTAAACACCCGTTCTGTCAATACAGCTCATAATTTACACATGTTAACTGAATTTCCAAAAGGTGAACAGACAAATTTCAAGAGGAAAACAAGCTTATCTTTTGGCTAACGAACAACTGCCATTTTTCGGTTTCTAGAAAATGATTTATAGATTTCGGTTTCCTAGATCATTAACATCCTGGCTTCGTAAATAAATGTAAAGAAGGCGGAGAGAATGGGGAAACGGACCATGTGAAAGTTTAGAAAATTCCGTCAAGGATTAAAAAATTCTTTAACTGTTTAACTTTGGCTTCAATCAAAAGCATATTGAAAATTCTGTTGAAAATACCTTACACACTATGAAAAGAGATCTGCCATTTATTTTTGCAGTAATTCAAACCGTCTTGGATAAAGAAATATATATATATAAAACGTCTAAGAATGTAGGTTTGTTCAACTTGGAGCACATGTACTCCATGTTAGGTCAATCTTATCCTCCAAGATTTATCCAACATAGGCAAAATTTTAACAAACAGGCGTGCCTAACAAAGCATTAAAGTGATTAAAAATGATCCCTTTTACTTCTTGATTGGGGGTGGGGTATCGAAGGGGTATTAACTTTCAGTGTTAATTTGATTAGGCTATATTATCCGTTAGCTCTAATCAGAAATAAAAAAAAAAACTAAAACTTTTGCTTTACCTGCAGTCTTCTTCGTTCCCGAGAACTTGAACTCATCTCCTTGCCATACGATATGTCACCACCATGGTGGACCACCTGTGTCAAGTGAAATACACAGATTAAGCTATGAACTGCACGGTCATTGTTCCACCAAATCAAAAATATATGCAATCACAAGTTTTCACCCACATCCCAGGAGACCGACAGGGTCAGTCTCATAGGTATTTTGGAAAATTTTCAGCTAGACTAAGAGTCCGACGACCTACGAGACCGATTCAGCCCCCCGATCAGTCTTGTAAGACCTCTTAATATGCCCAAAAATTAATCGCACCAACAAAGTTGATTCATGTACTGTCCCGACCCTGTAGGCCTATAGATGATACGTTTTTGACCCAAACAGAAAACCTATATCCTGCAGTGTTTTTAAAAGGGTTTTCTAATCTTCTTAGCAGTTTGGTGAATGATGGATATTGTTTGATAAGTTTTGGGGGGCCTGGAGTTCTGGTGTCTCATGCTAGCCTTTGGAAATTGATTTTATTGATGTTAAGATAACTGCTATGTCTCAGGGCGTAGCGAGATAGCCTCTTTGTTAATTTCGTATCTCATATAGTATATGATATCATGTATTGCATTTCCAAGGCTTAAATTGTTTCCATCCCGCCAATATCTACCATATACCAAAGTAAGTGAAACGTTAGTACAGCCAAATATTAAGCTCGATTACTCCTCGACCCCATGTTCCCTGAAAAATCAGATATTTTGGAAGTCGTCATTTCCCTCCACCGTCGAAAAAAAACACTCCATAACATGAAGTACGGTATTACTTTTTCAAGATTTAACATATCTAAATTTATGTTTTATACTAAGACTACATTGTTCAGTTTCGGTGACTGTCAGCATGCCCCCACTACAAAAATTGTTATGTTTTTCTGTTTCCTCGAAGAGATACCATATATATCCAGCAGGATAATTCTAATGTACAAACTCTGGGTAAGCTGCAATTTACAAACTAATTTCTGTCGAATTTCGACCGCTCAGTAAACTTTTTGTCAATTCTAGGACAAATACCTTTTGTACCAACTTCACAATCACTAATTTTGTTTAATAGTATGTAAGGTAATCTGCAGTGTCGGCATTCCACATGAAGATTTTAACAGAAACATAATTTTCTTCTTTATTTTTTCCTATATACAAATGCACAAAGAAAATTTAATTTTCAAAATACTTACTTCTTACAGGACACTACTCAAATCTCCTATTTCTGTCCTCAATGTAGCAGTTAAGATATCAGTTGCCAAGTCCTAAGCGCATCATCTAGCGGTAAGATTGTCAGGTGCCTGGTCCCGAAAAATTGTTCAACCTGACGGTAGAACAGCATTGTCACTGTCATGAAAACCTCAAATCATCTTACCTTTGATACCTACGATTGTGACAACGCCTCTTTTTGATCATGTGATCAACGATATCCATTTGGCGGTTCCAGAAGCATGATTTCACCATGCTTGCTATTCTGTTGTGTTTACTTAATAGTTAATCATTTTCCATGTTTATTTTTTATAGCTTGAATCTTGAGATAATATATCATATTAACATTGCAAAAGAAGATTGATGGTTCACCTACATTTGATCATTTGATTTGTTCAAGATATTGAGATTTCTGTGAGTCGTTTTGAATCTATTTATTGTGTATTCTAATTTTGTTTTCGCAATCGTTACTTATCTTGTGTATTTTCCTCACTCTGTAGTTTACGTCCTTGACAATACTTTAGATAATTAACGATATATATCATGAGCTGCTACAAAATTATGAGGAAGATAAGTATGATGATTAAAAATAAATTATAATATGTATAACTTTCTTCTCCACAAACATTAGTTTCTCCACAACAACAAAGAAGTTCTGAACAAACAAAAACATTCTCTTGCCGATTTAGCAAGATAATGGAAATGAAAAAGACTCTTAGATTGTGCAACTTTATCTTTAAAAAAAAAGATTATTCATGACGAAGACACATGCACAAAGGATATCTTCTAATAAAAGGCTTTACCCACCACCCCCCCCCCCCCCTCCCACCTCCACAGATGGCATCAACATTTCTAACTTAAGATTACTCCCACGGGTGGATGATGATTTCCATATCACAACCATAATATTTTGATCATACTCTTTCTTTTGTGATGTCTATTCAGGGAAAAAATTCGTACTAGTTAAGACCTCTGCAGGTCGATACCGTGTGAGTCCAAAAAATTTACACTTAGAAAAATTTCATTTATTAAAAAAAATAAGATATGAACACTAAACATTTAGACATATCTTGAAATAGCATCTTCTCCCGCGTTATTTGGTACCATTTTTGTGTGGTATGTTTTCACGCTTGGATGAATAGGAGACATTGTTTGCGGTACTAAAAATAGACTTCGCCAAAGTAAGGATAAGGTGAAAGGACAGAGAACGAAGGAAGGGTGGGAGCAGATAAGGAACAAGGACAAAGAAATGTTGGAGCTTCGCGCTTGAGGGGGAGGGGTAATTCCCCTCTCCCTACACTTCTGTCCAGGGACCGGGAGGCGTAATTACGCGGGGGTGCAGGGGAATAGGGCACGTGCCCCCTGTCGGCTGACCCCCCCCCCCCCCCTCAAAAAAAAAAATAAATAAATAATAATAATAAATAAATAAATAAATAAAAAATGCAGACACATACCAACACACCCACTTTTCCACTCAATGCCCCCGGCCTCCAATGCGTTGACCCACGGTATTCCACTTTCATTGCCTGCCTGAGTGTAGGTGTGTTGGGGTGTTTGTGCATAACCCTATATGTGTCTGAATTGTGAAATTCATGTTTAATTTTTGTCCGGGATGTTTTGAGCGTTATTTTCTGCAAAGATCGAATTAAATTCCCTTATTCAAAATGTTTCACTGGTTCAAATATTACATTTGGCGCAAGTTGATTTTCACATTCTCGCAAGCAATGTCCCATGTTCATCCAAGCGTAAACACATACCACACAAAAATGGTACCAAATAATTCTAGAGAAGATACTGTTTCAAAATATGTATAATGATTTTTCCTTCGACAATGAGTTGTTTGTGGTTTTTTTTTTACTCACACGGTAGTATTCGGGTGATCATGTCAAAAACATGCACATTGAAAACCTTTTGTGGTTTTTAGATAGAACTATCAACAACTTCATTATTGATAGTTTTTATGGCATAGGCATTTCAAGATTCAAGAAGTCTTACGGTGTTGTAAAGCCAAGTGAGATGAGGCAACAAAAGTAGTTGTTTTCTATCTATCTCATGTTTTGTCAAGCGAATCAGATATTATGGGGTCCCGTTTACTTCGTTTGTATTTTAACTTCTTTTACTTGTACTTGCACTTCATTTTTCCACAGAATTCCTGTAAAAGAATGTATTTAGAAAGTAATGCAATTTCAGGGGTGCTTACAAAACCTTTAAATTTATATTTCAGCTTGGACCAACACAAATATTTTGTTATACTGTCCGCAAATACTATTTTCCCCTATGTAAGTAAATTTACAATGTTTGCGTGTTTTGTGAATTAAGACATAAGTGTTCCGCGTCTTTGTGTATTGTTTCTCTTGTATTTAGTCGAGTTCTTGAAAAGTATATTGTTTACCTCACTGTCCATTTTCATCCGACATTCAATGAAACGAAATGAATTAAGATATGAAACACCTTTGTTGACAAAATAAATTTGTCTGTATGACGTGATGTAAAAAAATATTGTTGTTAGACATGTTAGAGATTCGTTGGAGAAGGCGAAGGTTTAAGAGATATTTATTAAGGTTTCAGTTAAAGCCAGGCTAGGTTTTTACGTTAATTCTATGATTCCTTTATGATAAAAAAAAAATTTCCATCATTGCAAAAATTGTTCAACGTCAATTTTCTTTTTTTTTTTTTTTTTTTTGTTTCAGACGACGTGCTTTGGCAGAGCATTGCGTGCAACTAGTCATTATTTGTACATATTTGCAGTTCATCGTACAAGGTACAATAGCCATTGTGATGTTTGTTTCTCTCTTTTAATGCTTCAGCTTCAAAATTCAAATTCAAATTCAATCTTTATTTCCAATTCATTAAAAAAGATACATAGACAAGAAACAGGCAATACAGAACAAAATTACACATGTTGACAAAACAGAGATACAACTAAAATTGTTGGTACAGATGTACATTGCATTTTAAACAAAATAATTATTGAAAAAATGAATGGAAAAGGATGTGTACGTAGAAAGCCCTTGAAAAGGCTTGTTAAATTGCACATACCTGAAATTATCGAACGGCTGTTGTTTGATATTATAGCTGTAGCTTTAGTTGTGATAGTGTACCAATATTGCAGTCAAATGTAACCATAAATGACATAATTAAAACACACACACACACACGCACGCACGCACACACACGCACAACAAATTCATATTAAAACAGATGAAAGACTAATTCAACAAAGCATGGAAAATAAATATAAGTAAAAAAGTCAGTAGGTAGATATCAATTCTTTTTTAAATTGCCTTTTGAATATATTATTGAATTGTATATTTAATTTTCTCAAATTCAGACTATTCCATAAAGCTGGGCCAGTATGGCGTAATGAATATTTTGACCTATCATTCAAATACGTCCAACGATGAAATTTATTGATTGATCTTGTATTATAACTATGAATATTGGCATTGATTGAAAACATGTTCATTAAATATGGAGACAGAGTTTTTGTGTAGTAACGTTGCATAATTGAAGCAATTTGAATTTTATTAATATCTTGCAATTTTGGCGTGCATAATGATTTAAATAATTGAGATGTTGGTGCATTAAAATCTGATTTCGTACAGATACGAATTGCTTTCTTTTGAAGTATAGTCAATTTTTGTAGGTGGCAAGAATGCGTATTTCCCCAAATTGAATTGCAATATGAAATGTGGGATAAAATATGGGCATTGTAAAGATTAAACAATACATAAGAGGGTAATTCACATTTCAGTCGGTTCAAAATTCCAATAAAACGTGAAACTCTAAGACGAACTAAATTAATATGATCATTCCAACATAGATTGCAATTTAATACTACACCTAAAATGTTACTGATTCATGGAACTTTAAACAAGTTGAATCGATTTTGAGAGAAAGATTGTCGTAATTATATTGCACGCCTTTCTTTTTAAAAACAACACATTGGGTTTTATCTATATTTAATGAAAGTCTATTGCACTTGAACCATGTATGTATTTTAGCAAGATTTCTGTTCAATAATTCAATTAAAACATTTATATCATCATGAGAGGCAAGAAGTGAGGTGTCATCTGCATAAAGAATAAAATGAGAATTTTGGCAAGAATTTACAATATCATTGATATAAATTAAAAATAGTAAAGGCCCAAGTATTGATCCTTGAGGTACACCCGTTTTTATACATCTGAAAGACGAATTGATTTTATTATGTACAGTAAATTGCTCTCTATCTGATAAATAAGACTTAAACCAATCAAATGATACACCACGGACACCATAGTATTGCATTTTTTGTAATAAAATATCATGTGAAAGGGAGTCAAAAGCCTTTGACAGATCCATGAACACGCCTACAACTTCTTTACCAGTATTTAGTTCTTTAACAATTCTATCATGAATTTCAATAACTGCCATGTCTGTAGAATAATTTTGGCGAAAACCATACTGACTGTCATACAGTAAATTATGTTGCAATAAAAATCCATAAAGTCTATTAAAAACTAGTTTCTCTAAAATTTTTGAAAGACAAGGTAGAATTGAAATTGGACGGTAGTTGGTAAATAAGCTTGGATCATCCTTTTTAAATACCAGTACAACTTTAGAAATTTTCAGTTTGGAGGGTACACAGCCATTACTAAGTGAAGCATTGAAAATATAAAGAAGAGGTTCAACAATACAAGGTAATACATATTTTACAACGGACGGATCAACATCATCAAAACCGCTACTCTTTCCAGATTTAAGTGACTTTCCAATCTCTATTATCTCCTCCACTGTGACTGGATTAAAAAACAAAGTATGATAAATTGGTTCATTCATATACGAATGAAAAGATTGACAATAGTTATTTGCATTATCACTAATATTTGAACCAACTGTAACAAAATGTTCATTAAAACACTCTGCAATTTCACGGGGATCATTAACATAAGAACCATTGTGTAAAAAAGTGTTATCTTTATTAAGTGAAGCCTTTTGTTTTCCCAAGACACTGTTTATTAGTGTCCATGTTTGTTTAGAATTGTTTTTTATATAATCAAATTTCTTAAAGTAATAATCTTTCTTTGCACGACGCAAACATGTGGTAACTTTGTTTCGGATTTTTTTATACTTTTCATAATTAATTGGAAGTGTAGAATTTATGTATATTTTATATAATTTGTTTTTCTTGGAGATAAGTTTCAGAATGTCAGGAGATACCCATGGTTTTCTATTTCGTTTGCGTTTATTTAAGTTTTTTGTGCGAATGGGTAGGTGCTTATTGTATAACTTAGTGAATGTTTCCAAGAATAAATCGTACGCCCTCTCTAGGTCACTTTCTAGATAAACATTTGACCAATCAACGGCTAAGAGATCAGTCTTCAAAGAATTGAGGTTTTCGGTAGAAATTTGTCTATACATACATGTACATGGTTTGAGATTATCATTTTTTGGAATATCTGAGAAATTTGAAATATAAAAAATTGGAAAGTGGTCAGATATATCTGTTATAAAAATACCTGACATATTGGAGTTGTTAAAAACATTTGTATATATATTATCAATAATCGTTGCTGAATTGGTATTGCAAATACACACATATGATATTAAGGTTTCATTTAAAGCCAGAATAAGTTTTTACGTTAATTTCATGATTCTTTTATGATGAAAAACACTTCTATCATTGCAAAAATTGATCAACGTCAATTTTTTTTTTTTTTTTTTTTTGTTTCAGACGCCGTGCTTTGGCAGAGCATTACGTGCAACTAGTCATTATTTGTACATATTTGCAGTTCATCGTACAAGGTACAATAGCCATTGTGATGTTTGTTTCTCTCTTTTAATACTTCAGCTTCATATGTGCAAATACACACTTATGATATTTATTTCTTGATTTCTGTGAACTGTTTATTGGTAGCTTTGATTTATTGACATACTTGATTATCGCGATCGTGGTCCACCTGCAAACCCCATCAACTATATATCGGGAGGAGAGACCCGACTAGGATTAAAGTGTTTCAGTTCGCTTTTCTCCTCCCAGGAACAGGTGACAAATACTTCTACTAATGATAGTAAAAACAGTAATATAGGATTCTTCCAGTCATTAGTTCCATGTCATTAGGAATGTACCGTGCATTAAACACTCTCAACCAATGAAAGAATTATTTTTAAGAAATTGTTTTTGCCAGTTATCATGGCACAAAAAAATATAGCAATAATGAAACTTTGAAAACAATCTCTGTGTAAAAAATAAATTTATTTCCAGGTGTCCTAAATAGCTTATTCCGACCGATTTTAGATAAATGAATATGAACTAAAACTTAGCTGAAATACAAAAAAAAATGTATGTATTACCTTTGAACAAAATGAAACTTGCTTTCTTTTGTCGATATCTGAGTGTAAACTCTTATATATATTTCTATAGCTCTTCGTATCTCCCTTTATCTCTCTGCTCTCTCTCACGCTATCTCTCTCTCTCTCTCTCTCTTTCTCCCCTATTTCTTTCCATCTGAATTGTTTTCCTTTGTCATTTATGTCTCTTTTTTATCTCTCCTTTAACATAATTTTTCTTTCCTCCGCACCAGCTCCTTCCTAATGTCTTCCTCTCTCCTTCACGCTTCTTCTTCTCTCTCTCTCTCTCTCTCTCTTTCCCATTTTCATTTCTTGGTGTGTTTTTTTTTTTTGTGCAAATTGCCTAAATTCAACCGAACTCTTTGTTTTTCTTCCTTTCGCTCCTTTGAACGTATTCAATAAACTCTTTCAAAGTACTGCTCAGCAAAAGATAAGATCCTCTTTGGAGTGTTCAAATTCTTAGGTCAGGAGCTTCATAATCATACCATAATCTTGAAGTTGAAATTTCTTAACGCAGACAACCAATATGAAAATAGGGGGCCTATGTGAGGATTTTTTTATCAAAATGAAATGCTGTACCGTTCAGATAATAAGGCAACAACATCTCAGTGACATTTTAATTCGCAGTGAGCAGGGGCAATGATAGGGTCATGGTATTCTTTATAATACCAGCTTTTTTCATCAACAAATCTTAAAATGCTACTAAGTGTAGTAGTAGTAGTAGTAGTAGTAGTAGTAGTAGTAGTAGTAGCAGCAGCAGCAGCAGCAGCAGCAGTAGTATAGCTGCAGTAGTAGTAGCAGTAGCAGCAGTAGTAGTAGTAGTAGCAGTAGTAGTAGTAGCAGCAGTAGCAGTAGCAGCAGTAGTAACAGTAGTAGTAGTAGAAGGAGTTGTAGTAGTAGCAGCAGTAGCAGTAGCAGTAGTAGTAGCAGTAGCAGCAGCAGCAGTAGAAGTAGTAGTAAGTAGCAGTCGTAGTAGTAGTAGCATAGTAGTAGCAGGAGTAGTAGCAGGAGTAGTAACAGGAGTAGTAGTAGTAGCAGGAGTAGTAGCAGGAGTAGTAGTGGTAGTAGTAGTAGCAGCAGCATAGTAGTAGTAGGAGTAGTAGCAGCAGTAGCAGTAGCAGTAGTAGTAGCAGTAGCAGTAGTAGTAGTAGTAGTAGCAGTAGTAGTAGTAGCAGCAGTAGCAGTAGCAGCAGTAGTAACAGTAGTAGTAGTAGCAGGAGTTGTAATAGTAGCAGCAGTAGCAGTAGCAGTAGTAGTAGCAGTAGCAGCAGCAGCAGTAGAAGTAGTAGTAAGTAGCAGTCGTAGTAGTAGTAGCATAGTAGTAGCAGGAGTAGTAGCAGGAGTAGTAGCAGGAGTAGTAGTAGTAGTAGCAGGAGTAGTAACAGGAGTAGTAGTGGTAGTAGTAGTAGCAGCAGCATAGTAGTAGTAGGAGTAGTAGCAGCAGTAGCAGTAGCAGTAGTAGTAGCAGTAGCAGTAGTAGTAGTAGTAGTAGTAGCAATAGCAGTAATAGTAGTAGTAGTAGTAGTAGTAGTAGTAGTAGTAGCAGTAGTAGTAGTAGCAGTAGTAGTAGCAGGAGTAGTAGCAGTAGTAGTAGTAGCAGTAGCAGTAGCAGCAGCAGCAGCAGTAGTAGTAGTAGTAGTAAGTAGCAGTAGTAGTAGTAGTAGTAGTAGTAGTAGTAGTTGTAGTAGTAGTAGCATAGAAGTAGCAGGAGTAGTAGCAGGAGTAGTAGCAGTAGTGGTAGTAGTAGTAGTATGTAGCAGTAGTAGTAGTAGCACTAGTAGTAGCAGGAGTAGTAGCAGGAGTAGTAGCAGTAGTGGTAGTAGTAGTAGTATGTAGCAGTAGTAGTAGTAGTAGCACTAGTAGTAGCAGGAGTAGTAGCAGGAGTAGTAGCAGTAGTGGTAGTAGTAGTAGTATGTAGCAGTAGTAGTAGTAGCACTATTAGTAGCAGGAGTAGTAGCAGGAGTAGTAGCAGTAGTAGTAGTAGTAGTAGTAGTAGTAGTAGTAGTAGTAGTAGTAGTAGTATGTAGCAGTAGTAGTAGTAGTAGCACAAGTAGTAGCAGGAGTAGTAGCAGGAGTAGTAGCAGTAGTGGTAGTAGTAGTAGTATGTAGCAGTAGTAGTAGTAGCACTATTAGTAGCAGGAGTAGAAGCAGGAGTAGTAGCAGTAGTAGTAGTAGTAGTAGTAGTAGTAGTAGTAGTAGTAGTAGTAGTATGTAGCAGTAGTAGTAGTAGTAGTAGTAGCAGCAGCAGCAGCAAAAGTAGTGGTAGTAGTAGTAGTAGTAGTAGTAGTAGTAGTAGTAGTAGTAGTAGTAGTAGTATGTAGCAGTAGTAGTAGTAGCACTAGTAGTAGCAGGAGTAGTAGTAGTAGTAGTAGTAGTAGTAGTAGTAGTAGTAGCAGTAGTAGTATGTAGCAGTAGTAGTAGTAGCAGCAGCAGTAGTAGTAGCAGCAGTAATCGTCGCAGCAGTAGTAGCAGTAGTAGTAGCAGCAGTAGCAGTAGTAGTAGCAGCAGTAGCAGTACTGTAGCAGCAGTAGCAGCAGTAGCAGCAGTAGCAGCAGTAGCAGAAGTAGCAGAAGTAGCAGTAGTAGCAGTAGTAGCAGTAGTAGCAGTAGTAGCAGTAGTAGCAGTAGTAGCAGTAGTAGCAGTAGTAGCAGTAGTAGTAGTAGTAGTAGTAGTAGTAGTAGTAGTAGTAGTAGTAGTAGTAGCAGTAGCAGTAGTAGTAAGTAGTAAGTAGTAGTAGGATGATAATCATAATGAATGAAATTGTATCAAATCAATTTACTGAAACAGAAACCACACTGTCTTGTTTGTTTCATCAATGCAATAAAGACTTGTTTTAAAACATATTTTTCAAATAAAAAAGGAAAACTTATAAAAATAAGTACAATTCTACAATATGTTGTTATCATACAACCAATAAAGTTTTATCAAATGAATTTATGCCTCCAGCCATTGTCCTGGTACTCAAACAAAAATGTTTTTAGACTAAAGATTGTTGTTTCTGAGATTATTTATGCTTACCCTTTTTTTCATGCTTGATAGTCATTATATTGCATTATATATAATTTCCACATTCGGTTGTATCTTTTAACGAGGGAAATAGCTTTTCTCTGTATTTTTTATAAGACGGGCAACACATACCATAATGGAAGGTGGGTCACAAGCGATTATATATTTCCAGGCTTTTGTGTCAATGGAGGTGAACCACAAGATCCGGGGTTCGAATCCCTGCCGCGGCACAAATGTGCTTTGGCAAGAAATAAATCTCCATTTGCCACGCCTTTCGGATGGTGACCTTAAAGGTCGGTCCCAGACATAAGTCATCATATTTGATTGATAATTGATACATGTATGTAAAAACCAATTTCAACAACAATATAATAAACTTTCTAATAGGTTTTCCCGGTCAATTTCATACTTTTTCCATTCCAATTCATGAACGTGCATTCAATTTCACGCAACGCACTCCCCGCGAAGACATTCGGGCTTTCAAATTCCGAATCCGATCGATCAATTTCATTTATGGGCGCTCTTATTCTCTTTCCGTAAATCAAAATCACGCATGAGCGTTCAATTTCCAAATGCGAGCATTGTATTTCCTACTTGCGCATTCAAATTCAACTCGTAGTCACGATGACGCTGTTTGGGGCGTTCAATTTCATTTTCAGGCGATCAATTTTCTACTTCGTGCGCTCAATTTAGTGGAGAAGATAAAAAGGGGGTTATGAGGGGTAGAGCGGGACGAGCGTTGGTTGTTTCTGATAAACGAGCACACTCCGAAAAAGGATTAGTCAAAATAACTATTATGTTGGTGCATATTGTCCGACCAAAATTCTGGTGAATATTGACCAATATGATGTTGGTCATAATTACCCAATTATTTGTTGAAAATTAATGTACCCAAATTTAGATGATTTTTAACTAATTTTTTGGTCAGACACAAATTCACCAATACATTGGTTATCTTGACCAATCCCTTTTTAGAATGTACACAATATACCCTCACAGCCCTCACCCCTAACACACACACACAAGAAAAAAAATCCCGTTTTCGTTGGCTTCTTATAGTATGCTTATTCTTTTTTAAAGGGTTCTATATTGTTCTGAATTTGTATCCATAATTATTATGGATGGTATGAATACACAAAGATAGGAAGAAAACTCCGATGAGAGTTATATTGCTGAGTTTCAAATTTTTGACTTATATTTAGATCATCTTCAGGAAGTGAGGTAAAACAGAACAAGAACTGTTTTTGTATACACTGATATAAGAAGGCATCAAAATGTTCAGTTTTACCTACAATTTCTGAAGATGATCTAATCAAAGGTCGAAAATTTGAAACTCAACACTATCATAACTATGACTCTCATTGAAGTTTTCTTCCTATCTTTGTATATTTACAATGATATCATGTCCTTATATGCTCATGTATACTTCAATAGCATAACGACATAATTTCTAACTTACACTCCTTGATGCCGCCACCCATAAAAAGACAAAATCACAACATTAACCACACATTGCGTCAAATCAAAAAACCAACCGACAAACAACATGATCTCAAAATCTCTCATGTGGAAGCCTAAATAAACAGCAATATGAAATGTTTATAATTTCCATGTTACCAGCTTTAATTGAAGCATTTATGGCATAAACCTAAAATAGTGGACTTAAGCATGATAACATTATGGCAAATGTCTTGCCAAAGAAGCCCAATTTATTCCAAACTAAGTGGAAAAACACCCATATTGACCTCAAGCTAACTAAATGCAATGAATCTTTAAAATTGAATGCACTTGTTCGGAATTTGGTTGCCTTTTCACGAATATGAATGACCAAGGAGATTCGGTCGCCGGCTTGAAATGAATTTGATTGCCCATTTATCAAAAAGCATGCTCCTACTTTGAATTTGAATGACCCAAATGAACAATTGATTGCTCGGATAGTGAATCTGAATGACCCAATTTGAATTTGAAAACTGCTTCAGAGCTGCGAGCGCGAAATGCGGGAAATTGTATGCTCGGAATGTGAACTTGAATGACAAAAATCATGAAATTGACAAGGAAAACCTATAGTTTTATATGATGTGACTTATCTTATTCATCTCTAATAGATATTTTCTAGGTTATATGTTTCTTTTATTTCATAAGTTCTCAGTATGGTGTAATAAATCTCACTGTTTCGTCATTATTTCTCTGCCAGTGTCTAGTATAACTTTCTTGTTTTTGTTTTTTTTTGTCTATTGCGATTAAATTTCACCATGTTCACTGATGTTAAACATTGAACGTTTGCAATATATTAAATGAATATCAAAAATTAATTTAGTATTGTATGTGGATATAGTGCGGGTGTTAACGGGCATGTCAATCAAATGAATAAACTTCTTCAAATTGATAAAGTTTTGCAATGTAGTGTTATTGATTATATCACTTGATTTCACATACGTTTTGCATAATGATATTGAACTTATAAAAAATTTAACTAGACGTACGCAGAAATCAAATCAAATCAAATCAATGGATGGCTTGCCATATTCTGAATGTCGACAGCAGGGATCACTCGACTGGTTAACCCCGCTAATGAAGCCTTACATGTTCTAGTAATTCTTTCTAAGGAAATTTATTGGTGACAAGTTTTGGTTCGACATTGATAAAAGTAATGTTGAATTGTAATCAGGACAGATAATCTATCTTCCCTCAATCACGTCTATATACTTCACTGATCCATGAGTACATTCAAAAGGGTGATAAATTGGATCCGGTGCAGAAGACATTCGAAAGTAATCAGCACAAGAATACGGATGTAGATTGGGTTCTTTTAATGTTTGAGAAGGAATAAAGTAGAAGTCTAGTCACGATCATGAACAGACTAATTTAATCGGACGACATTTCATAGATAAAGAAAAGGATTATTAGTGACCTTAACAATATGATTTATGGCTTATAGGAAATTTGAAAAAAAAAATATTCAGTTATGTCAAAGATTTTGCTGTCATGGTTATCCCCAAAAAGACGTACAAGGCAATATTTCTCCCCACCAGGATATTGATATAATATATCCCCTATTCTCTCGACCCCTCCCAGTTTCCCCTTTTTTTCCTTATTTCTCTCTCTCTCTCTCTATTTCTTTCTTTCTTTCTTTCTTTCTGTGTTTATTTATTTCTCTTTCTCTTCAAGTTATGTTTTCACACCAGGATTGGAAAGACATCAGACTTTAATGCTATGAATTTTTTTAAAGGGTGACTTTGCACTGTTCACTTTTCTTCGTAATTATGGAACGAGCCAAATAATATTCATTATTAATATGACATGTAAGTGCTGCAGTTTTTATTTTCGATGATAATGATCATATGATGATGGTGATGGCGATGTATTCTCAACTTTATCGGTATGCTCTATCCAGATCAGAAATTATTTCAGTCTGACCTCAAATGAGGGCGCTCATAGCTCTTCCATTCTAGAGTCTCTTTATATAATAACAGATTACGACATGGACGCTCTATCATATGGAAACAAAATGACGTTTGAATTCTTTCTACTTCGAACACTCAGGTGCTCATCGGAATTGAAATGTTTCGAAAAAGTGGAAACAAATTGGCGTTCAAACCATGGATCGTCGTAACTCTGCTATAAAGGGACTCTATTCTATTCCAGAGCCCTTTGGCCAACTCGGTTTTAATAGGTTACAACAAGGCGCAATTTATTTTTATTTCGTGCTTGCCTAACAAAGCAACACGGGCCATGTCGTAACCTACTGAAGCCGAGCTGGCCAAAATCTGTGATAAAGGACTTTGTTCCTTATCCTCTTCTCGGTTAACTCCGGTTTTAATTCCCTCCCACGCTTCCCATTCTTTGACTCTCTCTCTCTCTCTCTCTCTCTCTTTCTCTACGTTTTTCCTCTCTCCTTCTCTCTCTCTCTTTCTCTTTCTCTCTTTACTTTTGTGACACTCCTCGTATTAATTTTTCTTCTTGATGGATTATGCTCATGATGTACAAAATTCGTGGATGTATACATAAAACATTTGATGCAAACGAATTCAAATGTTATTTTGACAAAAACATACCTATAGGTAGAGTCTCCAGTTTTCCGTTTTCTAAAATGCAAATTCCGTGTTCTTCGGTGTTCTAAACTTCAAATTCCGTATTCTTCGGTGACATGTACGAAACATATGATAAAGCAATAAATAATGGAAATCTTATTTAAAAAAACGCAAGTTTCTTTAATATTCGCTCTGTCTATATGCAGATCAATCTTGGTGAACACATGCTAAATATTTAGTGCGAACAGGTTTGATCGGCAGATTTTCCACTGATGCACGATTTTGCTTTTTTTGGATTTTGCTTTGATTTTCATGATTATCACTAAATTCCCCGTAATTCAGATTTTTTAACCTGAAAATCGCATTTTCCGTGAAATTCCGTGAATTCCGTGTTCTTCTCGAATTCCGTGAAATTTTTTCGTTTTCCGTATAGCGGAAAAAATGGGGACTTTACCTATAGCACTATACCATTCCACATGAAAGAAAACAAAACAGATCATAGTAAACTGCAAAATCAACTTGAAATTTTCATGGCCACAATAATCGGATAATATTGGCTACAACTGAGGTTCAATACTTTAATGATTCCATTTGCCGAATTGGAAGAGATATTGACTACAAAAGTTGGAGGCCAAAATACTATAATTCTGGTAAAGTAACGTAAATTTACCTTATCGACTTTTTCAATAATCAAGCTTTTTCCGTATCCCCACTTGATTATTGATAGTCAGTCACTGATAGTCTAACTGTCATGAAAAATTCGAAGCTAAATCATGTGTTTCTTTTCTCCAGATCAGTGCTGACTTAAAACCCTGTACATTGTATGGATGACTAGATAAACATTATTATTTTGAAAAACGATTATCATTATATCAGATCTCCTCTCGAATGTAACAGGTACTTAAATTTCAGTTTGGTCTAGTTAATCATTAGTGCATAATGTTTGGAGATGATAAAGGTATGATGTTTCATGATTTTTACCCCTTGGTCCGATATAAAACAAAAAACCACTGTATTTGCCTTTTCAGAACAAAGTAAAATGTTAGATATGGAGTTCGTATTAGTTCGGAGTACGTGATTTGTTGGTAGAATATTTTTATACTCGTAGAATAAAATTCTATCAACTTACATTTGCCTTTAATATTATTAGAACACACCTGCGCAATGATGTTAAGGTTTCTTATTCTTCACTGAAATGTTAATTGTGATATTCTCCCTTCATAGTCTCGTTACATTAAATTTTGTCTACTTTTAGTTTGGGAGTTGTAACATGTTTATCTTACAGGATTTCGAAGAAGTAAAAGACAAAGAAATGATGGCAATCATTACAATGCAACAGACATGGAGACGGAAGGAAAGAGAAAGAAACAGAAGTTACATTTAAAAATTGTATGGATGTATTTTGGTGCTTATTGCGTGCGTGTTTCAGAGAGAAAGAGCAATAGGCCCTGGAGAAAACGAGTGAATGGATCCATGAGCTGTGTGCGCTGTATCGGTGGGGTATGTAGTTGTGTTTGGGAGGGAGACAGAATCAGATAAACACAAACAAGAAAAGGGTAGATGAATGTATCTGGGCTTGTATGTGTATGGCTCCCGGAGGGTATGTGTGCATGTATGTATGAGAGAGAGAGAGAGAGAGAGAAAGATACCATGTCCAAAAATGTCAGAAAGAAGGAAAGAACAAAATTAAAGGCATTAGTTAACATTTATTTGTTATAGTTTTTTAAAACTCATTTTGCTACTTGAAAATGGGAAAAACATAAGGGTTATAGTGTAAAAATACCAGTCTGAAAGTTTCAAGTATAATATCCACAAGAAGTATTTTTAAATATTAGAAATGTGAACCAGTGTTTGAAAAAAAAATATGAGGGTCGGTTGTAAGGAGTGTGCATGCATGCATGGCTGACTGGACCGTGCTGTGTGTACTGCGTATCACACAGAGAGAGGTAGATAACGGATTTTTTTTTAACTCGAGCAAAACGGTCCTCTTTTTTTTTTTTTTTGTCTCTGAGACCAAAAAAAAAAAACAACCGTGGTTTGCGTCTTACTAACAGTTTTTTCATTCCAAATTATGGTTTGTTTCAGGGTTTTTTTAGTAAATACAAGTACTCATACACATGTTTCATCTTAGTTTGAGATTTTTTTAAATCGGCTGCTCACAATGTTAGCCAATGCCTTTAACTAAATAATATTTATCATTTTCCTTTGTGTTTTATCTGTTTCTGTATCTTTATCTTATATATGATTTCTATGTTACACTTGTTTCTAGTGTACATTTTTAATGTACATGTATCCCTTTGAAAATCAACTTTTCCTGAAAGGACTATCCACCCTATGACAGGAAATAAATGAATAAATAAATAGATGAATAGATAAATGAATAAATCCAATCACACCACTGCTTTATCGCACTCATCATTTTCTCTTTGAAAATCAAGTACATGGAGAACGGAAACGTACTTGATAATCGGAATAGAAGATTAATTATTGTTCTGTTCATATCAAGCAGATCAAAATCCTGATCTGATCCTTATCAAAAGATAAATGGTGCGTATAATAAAAATGTTTACCGGAATGAAAGATTAATTATTGTTCTGCTCAGCCTAAGACGAGGGGAATGTTACACAAAATAAAATTCGATTTTGGAGAGCGAAAAAAAAAACAACAGAGTTCTACTATCTATCATACATGTGACAAAACATGGAAGCTCTTGTGTAATGATAACGGGAATTTTCCTACTTCAAGAACCCATGCTTAACTTCATTGACATTAATTTGGTTGCACAATGCAGATGTCATGCATTTTATATATATCAACAGGACTTCATGATTTTATCAGTACCTTTCATCTTTTCTACTGGCATTCACTATGCGCTCATTATATCTGTCATAATGGCAAGGTTTGTACTTATAGTAGCGAGCGACTTGTCACAGAAATCTCCTCTAGGATCATGCATACTACTAATGTTGATTATTTTTCAAACCAGCATGATGAAATCCATGTGTTCTAATGATTTTGTGGTTGTAGCACAACCTAGCAATGTGACCGTCTGCCATTACGCAGAACTATACTTTCTAAATCCATATTCACGTTTGGAAGGTCGTAGCTCTGGACTATTATTGATGACAGCATCAAAAATGTCCTTAGATTAAATTCTTTTAAATTCAAATTTTAAAAATCCCTTCTTCTTAATTATTACACACCAGCTCTTTAGACTCATCATCCCTCATTCAATTTATTTCACTTAACATGTAAACTGCTCGATTATGTTTTCTTTCATTTTTTACTGATATTCGTTTTCCGGTCGGTCCGTGTATGTTATGTGTGTTAAGTCGGGAGTCCTCCACTCTCTCTCTCTCTCTCTCTATCTCTCTCTCTCTCTATCTCTCTCGTTTCCCCTCTCCTATCCTTTCCTTCCCTTTCACTTCTTTTATGTTTTGTCTATCCTGTGCATGTGTTAGTGTATTCCTTTTTTTCTTTCAGTGATACACTATTTTCACAACTCTAAGTTATAGGGGGCTGCAATCTACAGTACAACTTTTCAGCAGTCCTCTCCATTAGCAAATTGCTTTTAAGGCCTGCTGTAAACTGTGAAATTTACATTTTCGATTACAATGTCAAGTTTTATGTTTTAATGTGTACAATGCATCCTGTGAATTCTGGTTTATGTTAATGGACATGGAAATAAACGAAATGAAATGAAAAGAAGAAGATTCAAAGGAAGATTTTGCTTTTTTGACTCATAAAAGAACACAATTGCATGTTCACTGCCAATCATTACATCAAGTATAAGCCCTATGTGGACATCTATATGGTGTGAAAACAGAATATTTGGGCATTTCTTGCTTTAGAGCGATGATGGTAATTTCCCTTAGTATCGTCACAGAAAAGAACGTGAACGTGGTGAACAGGGTGAAGAATGAAGGGTTATTTTTTTTATCGAATATGATACGAAAAAATGAGCAAAGTCAGATGAAATGATATTATTTCTGTAATGATGTCGAATGTTATTTGTTTCAATTTACTTCCATTCTATTTCATTCGTCTTAATTACCCAGGATAACCCAGTCAGTGATTTTAACACTATTATATAGGGCCCTGCACAAAAATACATATACCACTTTGTCTTTTGATCATAGCTCAAATATGGTGTGATGAATCGGACAACTTTTAACA
>CM057160.1:28057579-28088408 GCA_029962745.1 Echinometra lucunter | reverse complement strand
AAGGAGGAGGAAAGAATGGGGAAACGGACCATGTGAAAGTTTAGAACATTCCGTCAAGGATTACAAATATTCTTTAACTATTTAACTTTGGTTTCAATCAGAAGCATATTGAAAATTCTGTTGAAAATACCTTACAAACTATGAAAAGAGACCTGCCATTTATTTTGCAGTAATTCAAACTGTCTTGGATAAAGAAATATATAAAACGTCTAAAAATGTAGGTTTGTTCAACTTGGAGTACATGAACTCCGATGTTAGGTCAAATCTTATCCTACAAGATTTATCCAACATGGGCAAAATTTGAACAAACAGAGATGCCTAATAACGCATTAAAGTGCGTAAAAATGATACCTTTTTACTTCTTGATTAGGGGTGGGGTATCGAAGGGGTACTAAGTTTCAGTGTTATTTTGATTAGGCTATATTATCCGTTAGCTCTAATTAGAAATAAAAACTTTAAATTTTTGCTTTACCTGAATTCTTCCTCGTTCCCGAGAGCTTGAACTCATCTCCTCGCCATACTATGTCACCTCCATGGTGGACCACCTGTGTCAAGTGAAATACACAGATTATAAGCTATTAACTGTGCGGTCATGTGTTCCACCAAAACGAAAATAAACGCAATCACAAATTTTCACCCACAGTCCAGGAGACCGACAGCGTCAGTCCCAAAGGTCTTTTGGAAAATTGTCAGCTAGACTAAGGGTCCGAAGACCTACGATACCGACTCAGCCCCAGATCAGTCTTGTAAGACCTCTTAAAATGCCCAAAAATTAACCGCACCAACAAAGTTGATTCATGTACTGTTCCGACACTCTAAATGATACGTGTTTGACCCAAACCGAAACCCTATCTCCTGCAGTGTTTTTAAAAGGGTTTTCTAATCTTCCTAGCAGTTTGATGAATAATGGATATTGCTTAATAAGTGTTTTTTTTTTGCCTGGAGTTCTGCTGTCTCAAGCTAGCCTTCGTAAATTGATTTTATTGATGTTAAGATAACTGTCATGTCTCAGGGCGTAGCGAGGTAGCCTCTTTGTTAATTTCGTATCTCATATGATGTAAGTGCATTTCTAAGGCTTAAATTGTTTCCATCCCACCAATATCTACCATATACCAAAGTAAGTGAAAGGTTAGTACAGCCAGATATTAAGCTCGATTACTCCTCTACCCCATGTTCCCTGAAAATGCAGATATTTTGAAAGTCGTCATTTCCCTCCACCGTCGCAAAAAACACTCCATAATACGAAGTACGGTGTTACTTTTTCAAGATTTAACATATCTAAATTTATGTTTTATACTTAGACTACGTTGTTCAGTTTCGGTGATTGTCAGCATGCCCCCAGTACAAAAATTGTTATGTTTTTCTGCTTCCTCGAAGAGATACTATATGTAACGTGGTGATTTCAATAGCCAACAGGATAATTCTAAAGTGCAAACTCTGAGTAAGCTGCAATTTACAAACTAATCACATTTCTGTCGAATTTCGACCACTCAGTACACTTTCTGTCAATTCTAGGACAAATACCTTTTGTGCCAACTTTATGATCACTAATTTTGTTTAATAGTATATAAGGTAATCTTAAGTGTCGGCATTCCACATGAAGATTTCAACAGAAACATGATAAGTTTTCAATACACAAATGCACAAAGAACATCTAATTTTCAATATACTTACTTCTTACAGGACACTACTTAAATTTCCTATTGCTGTCCTCAATGTATAGCAGTTAAGATATCAATTGCCAAGTCCTAAGCGCATCATCTAGCGGTAAGATTGTCAGTTGCCTGGTCCCGAAAAATTGTTCAACCTGGCGGTAAACCAGCGTTATAACTGTCTTAAAAACTCCAATGATGTTACTTTTGATACCTAGGATTATGACAACGCCTCTTTTTGATCATGTGATTTACGTTATCCATTTGACTGGTACTGGAAGCATGATTTCACCGTGCTTGCTATTTTTTTGTGTGTTTACTTAACAGTTAATCATTTCCTATGTTTGCTTCTCTTTTTTTTTACTGATTGAATCATGAGATAATAATATATCATATCAACATTGCCAATGATGATTGATGGCTCACCTACATTTGATCATTTGGTTTGTACAAGATGTTAAGATTTCTGTGAGTCTTTTTAATCCTTTTGTTGTGTATTTTATTTTTGTTTTCGCGATGGTCACTTATTTCGAGTATTTTTCCCACTCTGTAGTTTGTGTGATTGGCAATACATACCCCCATATAATAAGTAATATATATCATGGGCTGCTACAACATAATGAAGAAGAAAAGTATGATAATAAAACATAAATTATGGTATGTATAAATTTCTTCTTCACAAATCTCTTGGCGATCTAGCTGAATTATGGAAATGAAATAGATTCTTAGACTGTTCAACTTTATCCCTTTTTTCAGTTTGTTCATGACGAAGATACAAAGGACGCCTTCTAACAAAAGGCTGTAACACCCCCCCCCCCCCTCACCTCCTCCCTCAGCAGATGGCGTCAACATTTCTAAGTTATGATTACTTCAACATGTCCAAGAAGTGGATGATGATATCCGTCAAGTCCGTATCACAACCATTATGTTTGATCATACTCTTTCCTTTTCTAAAGTCTGTTCAGGGAAAATTTTAGTATTAGTTTAGATCTCTGCGGGTCCATAGAATTAGGATGATAATGTCATCAAAACATATGCATGCACATTGAAAGCCTTTTGGGGGGAGTAATCCCATTTACATACAGAATATTAGAACTATCAACAACTTTATTATTGATAGTTTTTATGACACAAGTATTTCAAGATTCAAGAAATCTCATGGTGTAAAGCCAAGTGGAGATGAGGCAACAACACGCAATTGTAACGTTTATGAATTTAACCGAGTAGTTGTTTTCCAGCTCAATTATCTCAAGTCTTGTCAAACAAATCAGATATTATGGAGTCCGTTTCATTAAGTGCCCCGTCTACTTCGTTTGTTATTTTACTTCTTTTACCTGTACTTGCACTTTATTTTTGCACAGAAATCTAGTCCTGCAAAAGAATGTATTTAGAAGGAATGCAGTTTCAGTGGTTACAAAACCTTTGAATTTATATTTCAGCTTGGACCAACACAAATATTTCGTTATACTAGCCGGCAATACTATTTTCCCTCTGTAAGTAAAGTTACAATATTTGCGTGTTTTGTGAAGACAAAGGTGTATGCACGTCTTTTTGTGTTGTTTCTCCTGTATTTAGTCAATTTCCTGAAATGTACATTGTTTTCCACACTGTCCATTTCTCACCCGATATTCAGTGAAACGAAATTAATTAAAACATGAGACATCTTTGTTGACAAAATAGATTTGTCTGTCTGACGTGATGTAAAAATATTGTTGTTAGAGATTCATTGGAGAAGACGAAGGTTTGAGAGATATTTATTAACGTTTTTTCTAAAGCCAGAATAAGTTTATATTTTAAGTTTATGATTTCGTTATGATGAAAAATACTTCTATCATTTCAAAATTGTTCAAACGTGGATTTTTTTTTTTCAGACGACGTACTTTGACAGAGCATTGCGTGTAAGTAATCATTATTTATACATATTTGTAGTTCGTCGTGCAAGGTACAATAGCCATTGTCAGGAGTGTGATGTTTGTTTTCCCCTTGTGATGCTTCAGCTTCAAATGTGCAAATACATACTTATGATATTTGTTCCTTGATTTCTGTGAATTGTTTATTGGTAGCTTTGATTTATTGACATACTTGATTATCGTGATCGTGGTCCACCTGCACACCCAATCAGTTATATATCGGGAGGAGAGACCCGGCGAGGATTAAAGTGTTTCAGTTCGCTTTTCTCCTCCCAGGCACAGGTGACGCCAAACAAAATACTACTACTAATGATAGTAATAACAGTAATATAGAATCTTCCAGTTATTATTTCCCTGTCATTTGGAATGTACCGTACATTAGCCGAATTCAACACTCTCAACCAATGAAAGAATTGTTTTGAAGAAATTGTTTTTGCCAGTTATCATAGTAAAAAAAAATGTAACAACAAAGAAACTTTGAAAACATTCTCTGTTGAAAAACGAAATTTACTTCCAGGTGTCCTAAATAGCTTATTCCGACCGATTTTACATAAATGAATATGAATTAACACTTGGTTGAAATACAAAAAAAAAATGTATGTATTACCTTTGAACAAAATGAAACCTGCTTTCTTTTGTCGACATCTACGTGTAAACTCATATATATCTATCGTTCTTCGTATCTCCCCATATCTCTCTATCTCCAGGATCTCTCTCTTTTTCCCTATTTCCCTCCATCTAAAACTGTTTTTCTTTGTCTTCATTTATGTCTCTTTTTATCCCTCCTTTAACATAATTTTTCTTTCCTCCGCACCAGCTCCTTCCTGTCTTCCATTCTCTCCCTCACGCTTCTTCTCTCTCTCTCTCTCTCTCTCCCTTTCCCATTTTCATTTCTTGACTAATTGTCTAGATTGTAGCATAAGTAGTAGTAGGCGTCGTCATAGTAGCAGTCATGGTGGTGGTGGTGGCGATGGTGGTGGTAGTTGTAGTGTAAGCAGAAGTAATGGTAGCAGTAATGGTAGTAGCAGCAGCAGTACTACTAGTAGTAGTAGTAGTAGTAGTAGTAGTAGTAGTAGTAGTAGTAGTAGTAGTAGTAGATGTAGTAGTAGTAGTAGCAGCAGTAATAGTAGTAGTAGTAAAACATAATAATCGTCCCAATTTGATCTTCATATCTTGAAAGCCCATTTAATCCTGTAACTTATGAGAAAATTTCATCGGTCTCGCATCATTGGTTTTGAACAGAGAGTCTAATATGTAAAAGCATTGCATTTCAGCCCATTCCAAGTTTGCAGTGCTACATGTACAATTCTGCACTGTATTTATCTCTTCAATCAACTGTAGTGCTTTTGCCGTCTCTGCCCCCTTTTATTTTAAAGTTTTGTTTAACATAGAACATTTTTTTTAGATGTAATGTATGAGCAAATGCACAGCCTCCTAGTATGCCACTCAGCATGCATTACAAAGGTACCAAACTCTTGATACTTAGTAGATCCTCTTGATCGTCTTGGTCCATGGTGGTGGCTGATCTGGGTATTTCCTTTGAAATTGCTCTCAGTCAATCAGATGCGAGGATTTTCAGTAGCTTATAACAGTTGTCAGTAAAAATCACTGACAAAACTCTTCATGAAACGCTCCCCTGATTGGAAGGTGGGTCACAAACGATTATATATTTCCAAGCTTTGTGTCAGTGGAGGTGTTGTGGCTCAGTGGGTAAGTCTCTGGACTTTGAACCGCAAGGTCCGGGGTTCGAATCCGCGGCACTAATGTCCATTGGCAAGATATTAATCTACATTTTTCGGATTTCGGATGGTGACGTTAAAGGTCGGTCCCAGACGTAAATAATCATATTTGATTGATAAACATCTATAAAAACGGAATTCAACAACAATCGTTTCTTTATAGTAGTTTTATAAGATGTGATTTATCTAATTCATCTCTAATTGATATTTTCTAGGTTATATGTATCTTATATTTCATAAGTTCTAAGTATGTTGTAATAAATCTCACTGTTTCGTCAAGAATTCTCTGCCAGTGTCTAGAATAACTTTCTTCCTTTTTCTTTTTCTTTTTTTTTTTTTTTTGTTTATTGCGAATAAATTTTAAAATGGTATTTCACCATTTTAACTGATGTTACACATTGAACGCTTGTATTTTAAATGAATATCATAAACTAATTTAGTATTGTACGTGGATATAGTGCGGGTGTTTACCGGCATGTCAATCAAATGAATAAACTACTTTAAATCGATAAAGTTTCGCAATGTATTGTTATGTTTATATCACTTGATTTCATATACGATTTGCATGATTATATTGAACTTATAAAAATTGAACTAAACGTACGTAGAAACAAATCAAATCGAATCAAACCAATGGGTGGCTGGCCATATTCTGAATCTCGACAGCAGGGATCATTCGACTGCTTTACCTCGCTATTGAAGCCTTAGATGTTCTAGTAATTCTTTCTAAGGAAATTTATTGATGACAAGTGTTGGTTCGACAGTGATAAAAAGTAATGTTGAATTGTAATCAGCACAGATAATCTATCTTCCGTCAATCACGTCTATACACTTCACTTCTCCATGAGTATATTCAAAAGGGTGATAAATGGGATCCGGTGCAGAAGACATTCGAAAGTAATCAGCACAAGAATACAGATGTAGATTGGGTTCTTTTACTATTTGAGAAGGGATAAAGTAGAAGGTTAGTCACGACCATGAACAGACTAATTTAATCGGACGACATTTCATAGACAAAGAAAAGGATCATTAGTGACCTTAAGAATATGATGTATGGCTTATAAGAAATTTGAAAAATATTCAGTTATGTCAAAGTTATTGCTGTCATGGTTATCCCACAAAAGGCTTACAAGGCAATATCTCTCCTCACCAGGATATGATATAATATATCCTCTGTTCTCTCGAACCCTCCCAGTTTCCCTTTTTTCTTTATTTTCTCTCCCTCTATTTCTTTCTTTCTTTCTTTCGGTATTTATTTATTTCTCTTTCTCTCTAAGTTATGTTTTTTTACACCAGGATTGAAAAGACATCAGACTCTTATGCTATGAATTTTTTTAAAGGGTGACTTTGTACTTTTCTAGCAATTCACTTTTCTTTGTAAGTATGGCACGAGCCAAATAACATTCTTTATTAATATGACATTTAAATGCTGCTGTTTTTATTTTCGATAATGATCATATTGATGATGGTGATGGCAATGTACTCTCAACTTTACTGGTATACTCTATCCAGATCAGAAACTATTTCAGTCTGACCTCAAATGAGGGCGCTCATATCTCTTCCATTCTAGAGACTCTTTATATAACATCAGAGTTACGACATGGAAGCTCTATCTTGTGGAAACAAAATTACGTTTGAATTCTTTCTACTTTGAACACTCAGGGCCGCACGCCTGTAAATAGCTCCGGTCATTTTCAGAGATTCCTCCAACCCGTACCAAAGATGACATCATAGTTGAAAAAATATTCATATAAAATCAGAGATACATAGCTGAACACTGTGTTTCACATGTACACAGAGAGGGATAATTACTGCTTTAGATCAGTCCCATGAGAGAGCAGCAGTTAGTCCCAGGTGGATTCTAAGGGGACTTTATTAGTGTGGCAAAAAGCCTTACAACTACTGGAGCTTTGACTAAGTTTTTGTTAGTCTGAGATCCAGCCCCTCTACCGCAAAAAAATGCTGAAAAACCCCCCTTCATATTTCCAGCAATTAAAGAATAATGCATGAACTCTTACAGACAAAAGTTTCAATGGTGTCATTATAAACACTTTTTTTCATGAATTTATCAAATTCCATTTTTAACACAGGGGCCTATGGGGAAATATTTACAGGCGTGCGACCTCAGGTGCTTATCGGACCGAAATAGTGGAAACAAAATGGCGTTCAAACCATACATGTAACTATTCTATGAAGGGACTCTATTCCATTCCAGAGCCCTCTGGCCAACTCGGTTTTAGTAGGTTACATACAGCATGGCGCAATTTCTTTTTACTTTGTGCTTGCCTAACAAAGCAACACGCGCCATAACGTAACCTACTGAAGCCGAGGTGGTCAAATTCTGTGAAAAGGGACTCTGTTCCTTTCCCTCTTCTCTGTTAACTCCGGTTTTAATCCCCCCCCCCCTCCCACGCTTCCCATTCTTTGACTCTCTCTCTCTCTCTTTCTCTCCCTTTTCCTCTCTTTCTCTTTCTCTCTTTACTTTTGTGACCCTCCCCCTTTTTATTTTTCTTCTTAATGGATTATGCTCGTGATGTACAGAATTCGTGGATGTATGCATAAAATATTTGATGCAAACGAATTCAAATGTTATTTTGATAACATACCTTTTGATAACATACCTATACGCACTTTTTATCACTGTAGAAAGAGTAGCACTACACCATTCCACATGAAAGAAAAAACAGATCATAGCAAACTGCAAAATCAACTTGAAAATATCATGGCCACAAGAATCGGATAATAATGGCTACAACTGAGGTTCAATACTTTAATGATTCCATTTGCCAACTTGAAAGAGATTTTGCCTACAAAAGTTGACTACAAAAGTTGATTTTTCACTACAAAATATTATAATTCTGGTAAAGCAACGCAAATTTACCTAATCGACTTTTTCAATAATCAAGCTTTTTCCGTATCCCCACTTGATTATTGATAGTCAGTCACTGATAGTCTTAACTCTCATGAAAAATTCGAAACTAAATATAAAATCACGTGTTTCTTTTCATTTTCATTTTCTTCTTTCATCCTGGCAGTCTAATCAATGACACAAGGAGGCAATTTTCCAGATGAGTGCTTACTTAAACCCTGTACATCGTATGGATGAATAGATAAACATTACTGTTTTGAAAAACGATTATCATTATAGCCATCAAATCTCGCTCTCGAATGTAACAAATATTGGATTTTCAGTTTGGTCTAGTTAATCATTAGTGCATAATGTTTGGAGATGATAAAGGTATCATGTATCATGATTTCTACCCCTTGGTCCGATGTAAAAAATAAAAAAAACTGTATTTGCTTTTTCAGAACAAAGTAAAATGTTAGATATGGAGTTCGTATTTATTCAGAGTACGTGATTTGTTGGTAGAATATTTTTATACTCGTAGAATAAAGTTCTATCAACTTACAACATTTGCCTTTAAAATTATCAGAACACACCTGCGCCTTGATGTTAACGTTTCTTACTCTTCACTGAAATGTTAATTGTGATATTCTCCCTTCATAGTCTCATTACATTAAATTTTGTCTACTTTTAGTTTGGGAGTTGTAATATGTTTATCTTTCAGGATTTCGAGGAAGTAAAAGACAAAGAAATGACGACAATCATGACAATGCGACAGATACGGAAGGAAAGAGAAAGAAACAGAAGTTACATTAAAATTTTTTATAGATGTATTTTGGTGCTTATTGCGTGCGTGTTTGAGAGAGAAAGAGTAATAGGCCCTGGAGAAAAGGAGAGAATGGATCCATGAGCTTACGTGTGTGGGTTGTATCGGTGGGGTATGAAAGTTGTGTTTGGGAGGGAGACAGAATCAGATAAACACAAACAGGAAAAGGGTAGATGAATGTATCTGGGCTTGTATGTGTATGGCTTCCGGAGGGTATGTGTGCATGTATGAGAAAGAGAGAGAGAGAGATACCATGTCCAAAAATGTCAGAAAGAAGGAAAGAAAAAATGAAAGGCATTAGTTAACATTTGTTTGTTATAATTTTTTAAAACTCATTTTGCTACTTGAAAATGGGATAAACATAAGGGTTATAGTGTAAAAAATACTAGTCTGAATCCACAAGAAGTATTTTTAAATATTAGAAATGTGAACCAATGTTTGAAAAAAATATAAGGGTCGGTTGTAAGGAGTGTGTATGCGTGCATGGCTGACCGGACCGTGCTGTGTGTATTGCACAGAGAGAGGCAGATAACGGATTTTTTTAACTCGAGCAAAATGGTCCTCATATTTATTGTCTCTGAGACCAAACAAAATAAAACCTTGGTTTACGTCTTACTAACAGTTTTTTATTCCAAATTGTGGTTTGTTTCAGGGTTTTTTAGTAAATACAAGTACTCATACACATGTTCCATCTTAGTTTGAGATTTTTTAAATCGGTTGCTCACAATGTTAGCCAATGCCTTTAACTAAATAACATTTATCACTTTCCTTTGTGTTTTATCTGTTTCTGTATCTTTATCTTTTATATGATTTTTATGTTATATTTGTTGCTAGCGTATATTTTTAATGTACGTGTATCCCTTTGAAAATCAACTTGTTCTGAAAGGGCTATCCACCCTATTACAGGAAATAAATAAATAAATAAATAAATAAATAAATAAATAAATAAATAAATAAATGACTGAATAAATGAATAGATAGATGAATGAATCCAATCACACCACCGCTTTATCTCACTCATCACATTCTCTTTGAAAATCAGTTACATGGAGAACGGAAACGTATAATCAAAATAGAAGATTAATTATTGTTCTGTTCATATCAAGTAGATCAAAATCCCGAAACTTTATCAAAAGATAAATGGTGCATTTAATAAAAATGATCACCGGAATGAAAGATTAATTATTGTTCTGCTCAGGCTTAGACGAGGGGAATGTTACACAAAATAAAATTCGGTTTTGGAGAGCGAAAAACAACAGAGTTCTACTATCTATCATACATGTGACAAAACATGGAAGCTCTTGTGTAATGATAATGGGAATTTACCTACTTCAAGAACCCATCTTCACTCCATTGACAATAATTTGGTTTGCACAATGCAGATGTTGTGCATTATGTATCAACAGGACTTCATGATTTTATCACTACCTTTCATCTATTCTACTGGCATTCACTATGCGCTCATTATATCTGTCATAATGGCAAGGTTTGTACTTATAGTAGCGAGCGACTTGTCACATAAATCTCCTCTATAGGATCATGCATACTACTAATGTTGATTATTTTTCAAACCAGCATGATGAATCCATGTGTTCTAATGATTTTGTGGTCGTAGCACAACCTAGCAATGTGACCGTCTGCCATTACGCAGAACTATACTTTCTAAATCCATATTCACGTTTGGAAGGTCGTAGCTCTGGACTATTCTTGATGACAGCATCAAAAATGTCCTTAGTTTAAATTCTTTTAAATTCAAATTTTAAAAATCCCTTCTTCGTAATGATCACACACCAGCTCTTTAGACTCATCATCCCTCATTCAATTTATTTTACTTAACATGTAAACTGCTCGATTATGTTTTCTTTCATTTTTTACTGATATTCGTTTTCCGGTCGGCCCGTGTATGTTAGGTGTGTTGTCAGTCAGGAGTCCTCCACTCTCTCTCTCTCTCTCTCTATCTATCTATCTATCTATCTATATCTCTCTCGCTCTTTTTCTCTCTCTCTCTCTCTCTCTCTCTCTTTCTCTCTCGTTTCCCCTCTCCTATTCTTTCCTTCCCTTTCACTTCTTTTATGTTATGTCTATCTGGTGCATGTGTTAGTGTATTCCTTTTTTTCTTTCAGTGATACACTATTTTCACAACTCTAAGTTATAGGGGGCTGCAATCTACAGTACAACTTTTCAGCAGTCCTCTCCATTAGCAAATTGCTTTTAAGGCATGTTGTAAACTGTGAAATTTACATTTTCGATTACAATGTTAAGTTTTATGTTTTAATGTGTACAATGCATCCTGTGAATTCTGGTTTATGTTAATGGACATGGAAATAAACGAAATGAAATGAAAAGAAGAAGATTCAAAGGGAGATTTTGCTTTTTTGACTCATAAAAGAACACAATTGCATGTTCACTGCCAATCATTACATCAAGTATAAGCCCTATGTGGACATCTATATGGTGTGAAAACAGAATATTTGGGCATTTCTTGCTTTTAGAGCGGTGATTGTAATTTCCCTTAGTATCGTCACAGAAAAGGACGTGAACAGGGTGAACAGGGTGAAGAATGAAAGGTTACTTTTTTATCGAATATGATACGGAAAATGAGCAAAGTCAGATAAAATGATATTATTTCTGTAATGATGTCGAAAGTTATTTCTTTCAATTTACTTCCATTCTATTTCATTCGTCTTAATTACCCAGGATAACCCAGTCAGTGATTTTAACACTGTTATATAGGGCCCTGCACAAAAACACATATACCACTTTGTCTTTTGATCATAGCTCAGATATGGTGTGATGAATCGGACAACTTATAACAGAATGTGAAAGAAAATTTAATTCCAAACATTTTGACACTTCATTTATTGAAATTAACTAAATAACACTAATAAACTCATAATAACACTCATTACATTTAGCCTTTTGGCAGGGCCTCATGACTCACGTTATTTTCCACACAGCACAGCGATTGAGATGAGAACAGCGATGAAGAGATAACTCGAAACCCGGGTGAACCAACCACTGATCTATATGAAAAGAATCTGGCTATCTCATTGGCTATTACGCACCGTACGAACCCTCGAAGCAGACGGCCATTTTACTACTCAAAACCTCAATGACTTTGTATGTAAATTAGACTTATTCATTGTAATCATGATTATGGGCGAAATCTTGATCAAAGCCTTTTTTTATTATTATTATTTATGCAACTAAGAGCTGAAAATTCCAGCATTCTACGTCGAATTTAGCCTATTTTTAGGGGTGGATTTGTACATAAACGAACGGAGAATGCGTTCGTGGAGTGGTCGGGGAGAGTTTGAGAAGAGCGGAGAGCATTCAGACTGGGTTCGAACTAGGGTCGGCATTAAAAATCGGGATGTAGTCGGTATCAATTCCGAATTGGGTCCGGGTTTTTTCGGCTGAACTAAACCCGAATCATTGTCGATAGAGTACTGATTAAATTTTTTGCACCAGACACAAAACTGAACTAAGTCGAATCTCGCCAGATACAAAACCGAACAAAGCTGAACTCACCCCGCAACAAGGGTTGCATTGACATCGACAACAAATGAGTCAGTTGTCAATCGGTACTTAAAAATGCAATTTCATGATGGTTCTTCGAAACACTATATTTTTGGAAAGATATTATCATAAATAACCAAAGTGGGAGTTGTTTCCAAATTGTGAGATGGATAGAAGTTGATTTCAGTCTCCCCACTTTATGATCGGGGCGGGGGTAGTCATGAACTGAAAATATGAAAAATAATTATAGTGCATTACTGATTGCTTGTAGTAAGTTTATTGATATGGTATTGCAGATGATTCTCGAGAAGAAAAAACGCAGGAAAAATATATGATTAATGAAAATATCGTCATTCGTTCGAACTTTTTTTATATGCACATGTTAAGTAAGATCAGAGAGACTGAAGGGATTAAAAAAATCCACAGGGGCCGCGGGGGACTGCACACCGACACAAATTTGTCCCAAGACATACAGAAATGTTGATTGTAAAAAGTTTAGTATCTAATATTGTAAATTGCTCATTTCGTAGGTTTGCAAAACTGTAAAAATTCACTCTAGGGGCGGAGGTTCCTGAACCCCCTTTATGGGCCCTACAGCCCCTGGACTCTGTTTGTTTGGATGTCAGCGTACCCCCCCCCCCCCTCCACACACACACACACACTAAAAAAAAAATTGAAAAACTTCTGCTATCTCTTCTCCATTGGTACCTAACTTGTGGACATGGGGTTGCCCGTGGGGCAATATAGATCCAAGTTTCCAAAGTCATAATTCTCCCTACCTGCCCCTTTAAAATGCATGAAAAGGTGACTTTATGGCCATTTTTAAAATTTGGAAGCAACGTCCATAGTATAATATTATCAAATTACCTTTCCAATAAGGTATATTTCCAAAAATCATCACAAAGTTGCATTCACCTCTTCAAAAACCGAAATCGTTTATTTTCTTATTTGTCACTCTCTTGCAATATAGACAAAATTTTCTATGACATCTAATAAACTCGTTCAAAGTATTATTGATCAAGAGATAATATCCTCTTTGAAGTGTTTAAATATAAAACGATCAACATGATCAAGAGGTTCATGATGATACTATGATCGTGACGTTAAAGTAATTTCTTTACACAAACAACCCATATATTAATATTTGAGGCTCGTTTATCAAAATGAAATGCACCAAACGCGCTAAATTGATTATTAGGTCCAAGAAGACTGATTGACAAGAAAACAACTATTTCCTAGGGACCTTTATTTCGTAAATTTGTTTTTCCCTGAATATCATTTTATCGTAGAGGTCCCATGGTCTAGGCGTTACGTTACGGGATTGTGGATCAGCTCGCATTTTGAGCTTAGCCGCTGCACTAATCTCTTTCGTCCACATTCAAACCAAATGAAGTAAATGTAGTCCACATCTGGTATAATGAAAGGGTCGCAGAACTCCTTGATATTTATCTAAGGTCTAAAAAGACTACTGATAGTAGCAGTAGTATTTATAATATAGTAGTAGAAGTAGTAGAAGTAGTAGTAGAAGTAGTAGTAGTAGCAGCAGCAGTAGTAGTAGTAGTAGTAGTAGTAGTAGCAGCAGCAGTAATAGTAGTAGTAGTAGTAGTAGTAGTAGTAGTAGTAGTAGTAGTAGTAGTAATAGTAGTAGTAGCAGTAGTAGTAGTAGTAGTAGTAATAGTAGTAGTAGCAGTAGTAGTAGTAGTAGCAGTAGCAGCAGTAGCAGCAGCAGCAGCAGCAGCAGTAGTAGTAGTAGCAGTAGTAGTAGTAGTAGTAGTAGTAGAAGTAGTAGTAGTAGTAGTAGTAGTAGCAGTAGCAGTAGTAGTAGTAGTAGTAATAGTAGTAGTAGTAATAGTAGTAGTAGTAGTAGTAGTATTAGTAGTAGTAGTAGCAGTAGCAGTAGTAGTAGTAGTAGCAGCAGTAGTAGTAGTAGTAGTAGTAGTAGTAGTAGTAGTAGTAGTAGCAGTATTAGTAGTAATAGGGTTATGACAATAATTATGATAATAAATCAAACTACATCAAATCAACAGTTTCATATCATAATTGTAATAAAGACCTGTTTCAAAGATATATTGTTCTAATAATAAAACAAACAAAAGGAAAAATTAAAGAGAAATGATTTCATGCTATAATACATTGCCCTAATCAATAAACTTTTATCAAATTAATATATGCCTCTAGCCAAAGTCCTCATATAGTTTGATAAAAACTAGTGGTAGGGGACATAGGGTTAGGGTTATGGGGACATTTTGGTGTCAGAGAACAAAAGAATGTCCCCATACCACTAGTTTTATAGGAATATTTCTCCCTCTCTCTATCCCTCTTTCTCTCTCTCTCTCTCTCTCTCTCTCTCTCTCTCTCTCTCTCTATATATATATATATATATATATATATATATATATATATATATATATCTTTTTATATATATATATATATATATATATATGTTATTATTCTTCTTCTTCCTGGCTGAATGGCACGAATGGAACCAACTGATTAAAAAAATCGAATCTGTGTTGCTCTACTAAAACTGTACATTGTATTGATGAATGGAACCACATAAATATAAATATTATGAAATACGATGACTGAATTCAACAGATATCAAAATTTCAATTGTTTTTTTGTTTTGTTTTGTTTTGTTTTGTTTTTTTTTTGTCGTATTGCTAGTTATGCATTTGTGCATGATGTTCGAATATGATACAGGTTTCAGTGCCTCATGGTTTATGCCATTTGGCCCGATGTTGTTGTTGTTGTTGTTTTTGGTTTAACGGCGCTTGTCATTCAATATTGAATATTTACGCCAGTTTAGAAAGTATCGTTTGAGATTTAATTTGCATTGGAATTATATAAATACCGATAGTTTATTTTTTCAATTTTGAGCAATTTTATGGGAGATTCATGACGGGTGATCATCGCAGATCATGTGTCTGTTTTTATCGTATTTTCTGGCCAGCCCGGTTCGGTACATGGAACAGGCTTCTCAGCTGATTGCGCGCGCATGCCAGCCTAGGCCCCTCCAATACCAGACACGATCCGTGTGAGACCTGTCATTTTGGAATTCTCCGACCGACCGATATATAAACAGCATAGAAATTGAAGGGAAAAGGAGTACATAATTAATCAAATCGTTAACAGACATTCTGGGTTTTCGGGTCGTAAAAGTGCAATGTTGTTAGTAAAGGTGTGCCTAAAAATAATATAATTACACACATTTGGCATTTAACTCTATGACTACACAATAATTAATCTTATGGTTCATCTACTAATTCGTTCATTATTCCACGCTGTTTTCTTTCTTTCATTTATTTATATATCACTGTTCTTTTTTTCTTTTTTTTTTGTCTTTCTTTCTCCTTTTCCCCCATTCTCATACTCTTTTCTGCTATTCTCTTTCTACTCTATTCCCTTTCTTTTTCTTTTGTTTTCCGTTTGTTTTTATTTTTTTCTCTCTCTCCCTCTCTCTGATCTCTCTCTCTCGCTCCCTTTTTTCACAGGGCACGTTATAAATAAAGTTTATCTAAGTAATCCATCGGAATATAAAAGAAGACTTCATAGTTACATAAATTTCTAATTACATCAAATAATAATAATGAAAGTCATGAATAATGAAAGTCAGTTGCTCGTCAAACAATAATGAAGTTGAAGTTGGAACATGTTGTTCGAATTTTAGATCAATTAGAATTTTCTCCTGCGAATTTCCCTCTACTCTCCTTAATATCATAATTGTATCATGGATTTGATGGATGGATGGAATTGTCTTTAGATTGCCTTTTCAGAAGAAAGTCAAATATTTGATCTGGGCCCCGTAACAAAAAAAAATTGCAATCAATCGCAAAGTTGTAACAGCCACTCAAAACCATTGTTTCATGCACAAAAAAGGTGACCTTGGACCAATCAGAATGGTTGTTTTATATTTGCGATTGATCGCAAACCTTTTTGAAGTTTATATTTGTTCAAGTCATGTGATTTTTTAGCACATATTTTTCAATGACTAATAGACCAATTTCACAACGCAAGAGGGCGGCAGACTGTTCGACACAGTTCGACATACTGGGGTGAGCGCTCCAACTTTTATAGTACCCAAGTCAATAGCGCGTTATGTACATTCGTTCGATTTTTTGTCTATTTTGACCAGTATATGCAGATTTATTTTAATATTTGCAATGAGAAATTATCAGGGAAGTTCAGGTCGCAGCTGTGCGGTGTTCAAATGCCACAAGGATTGGAAAAAGTTTAAAAATTGGAAGCTAACTGAGTGCGAAATTCACTCGCTTTTGCCTCATGAAGCCTGTTTGTGTGAGAAGCCGTACCCCCTACACAGGTTTCCGTAAGCAATGTGAAGGAATTCGTCGCCAGTCGGTAAAAACATCAACAGAAAAGACTTTGAAGTCAAGAAACATTATCATTATGTACTTTGGCGTAAAATTTAATGAGTGAAAACTTGACTTTGTAAACAGGGTAAGATTTGGGGCTCCCGTTTACTACGGCTTCTATGCTGCAATCGAAATTTTACTGACAAAACTAAGTTGAAAAACCATCGAAATTACAAAAATACATCATACCTTCATCCGTCAGATATGACCATTGTCTTACCTCATCTACCCATGTATCCATGCTTTATTTTATTGATCTAGAATAAAGTAAATGGAACAATATCGGGGCATATCTCATATCTTACATTCATTTTGTACACAGAAACAATTACGGTCAGCGCGCTTGCCCGCAGCAGCAATGGCGTCGCCGATAGAGGGCCAAATACATAAACCGGCCGTGAAATTGGTCTATAGGATAAAATTCTATTTACCTTGCACCAGATCGTTGATTCACCAGTAGATGGCGCTGATGAATTAAACTTGGAATAAAAATGAGAGCAGGAGTTGGTCTAGCGGTTACGTCCGCGGAAAGCTGACTTGATGAATTAAACTTGGAATAAATGAGAGCAGGAGTTGGTCTAGCGGTTACGTCCGCGGAAAGCTCTTCTCCCACAAACTAACTATGATCGGACCAAGGTTCGAGTCTGAGTCACGTCTTTCGGATGGTGACGTTAAAGGTCGGTCGGTCCCAGACGTTGTCCATAGTAAATGTCTGAAAAAAACACACACAAAATGACGATGAAGGAGCTGAATGAAAAGAATGATGGAAGGATGGAAGGTGTGACGAAATGAAAGACGGAGTGAATGAAATCAGTGAATGAGTGAATGAGTTAATTGTGAACCAAGTAGGGAATGCTGATAACAATAATGTTAATAATATGTTAATAATATGTTAATAATATGTTAATAATATGTTAATAATAATGATGATATAATGATGAAGGTTAATGAGAGGAAAATGATGGTAATGTGAACGTAGGCTAATTGAATGATGATCAATTAATCATGAAAAAGGAGAAGATCATTTGCTTAATAAGCCAAGCTCTGTAAATAATTTGGCGCTTAAAAAGCTTTTTAGGTCATACCTTTGGGGAAATGTTTCAGTATAATATCAAATGCGAGACACTCCCCCCCACCCCCCCCCCCCCCCCCCCCCCCCCCCGCCCAGTGTAATTGCTTGTTCGGGACCTTTAGCATGTTATTTTTTTTTTTCATTCTTGTTTTCAAGACTGACGACGGAATACATGATAGATAGCTTTTGGGATAGAATGAGAGACAAATTTGTATATTTGAGGGAAGAGAGCGATGTAGGGGCAGCGAGAGAGAATAGAGGAAAGTATGTTAGTATACAGTGCAAAAGGAATAGGATTAGATAAAAATTTGTGTGTGGGTTTGTGTGGAGGTGTGCTGGAGTAGGAAACAAAGAGATAGTAAAAAAAAAAATAATAATTGGGGTGTGGTTAGATGTATGTGACTGTGACAGAGAGACACAGATGGAGTGTGTAAAACTGTATTTATTGAAGTGTTTGAGAATAAGAGAGCAAGTGTGAGTGTGACGGAAAAGACATATTTTAATATGAATGCGTGTTGGGTGTTAGGCTTGGTTGTGTATGAGTTTGTGTGTGAGAGAGAGAGATAGTGAGTGAGAGACTGAGAAGGGAAAAGACAAGGTGTGTGTTGGACATATGCGTGGGGGTGTGTGGGTGTGTGTGTGTGGGTGTGTAAGTGAGAGTGAGAGTGATAGTGTGATGAAAGTGACACAGAGAAAAAGAGAAGGGAAGAAAAATGTGTGTCAGGGATTATGTCGAATGGGGGCTTGTCTTTGCATAATACATGTCTTGAAAAATGACGTAGAAGGGGAAAGAAAGAAGATGGGACTGGAGAAAAAATAAATAAAACTCTGTATGTACCAGAGGGAATGATTTATTTTTTACATTTTCCTTCACGAGCTACATCGATATTTGTTGTGAAACGCTTAATGATCCCCTTACATAATTTGGGTTAAGAAGACAAGGGTGAAAACAACGTTTAGTAAATGTGAAAAGGGAAAATACATTGTTTTAGCTTTGGGAAAACAGTGTTATAGGCGTAAGAGGAAGAGATGCAAACTTTTTGAAAATTGGCTTGCCTTTTCATTTCTTTACTTGTGGATTTAAATGTTTTAAATTTTTAATTCCATGAGTGGCTTTATCTGGAAACTGTGAATGTTTACGGAACAAAAGAGGAATTTACTGAAGAATTTGCAGAAGACTCGAGAAAAAAGGTTTGAAATCATGCTCCAATTATTAATCCTGACTGCATAGAGCAGCTTTGTAAACTAGAAAGAAATATTGATAAATGGATTAATGATATTCTAATTTATACAATAATGTATTATTTTCCTAAAAATTTTCAATACGCATCACCAAAATTCATTAATTGCAGTCATTCACAAACGTAAAAATAAACAAAAGGAGTGTGTAAACTCAAATAGATTATTTTAAAAAACCCGAAAGAACATTAATCGATGCAGTGCTTCAGTGCTAAATAAAGAAACCCACTCATCCTGAGAACCCGCACGGTCAGCAGTAGTGCGTGAATATCGCCCTGAATGTCGTCTGCGTAAGCTTGCATGTCATTATATTCGTCTGGTTTCCCTACCCTTCCCGCCATTTCTATCTTTGCCTGTCTCTCACGAGCCATCACAGCTTTCCTGAGATTCTGGCCAAACTTATCTCCATTCCTACTGTTCATCCCACTTCAAAAAGCATTGTTTATTCGAGTAGATTGTCAAAATTGGAGTATCGAGGAAAAAAGCAGTAAAGGAGCAGTTTTAGCAACTTCTGTGATCAGTATTTTGATATCTTCACTAGACGAACATAATGGTGAGTGAACCATCAGATTTTTTTCAATCTCTTTATAAAGTTATGATATGATGTAAGGTGATATATTTTTATCATTTTTCCTAGAATTATTTGAAATAAGAAAAATCTTTTTCGGGACATCGCTCAAATAATGAAAACAGGCACTGGCACAGTGGCTTTTCTATTGTAAAATAAAGAATAACGAAACACCAACCTTTGATTTTTTTTTTAACATTATCTTCCTATCCATATTGCATCAGTCATAGAGAGCACATAATTATCTATTTTCTTGTTGCCATTTTGTGTAGACTCGGAATGATGGTGTTTATATTTCTGTTTTGGCATTTTCTGTTCCACACTAATGATACTGGATGATGGTTATCCTTGCACGTGTGCATGGTGTATGTGCACGAATGTACAGCGTGCAAGATGTGTAGGGCCCACGTGCGCGACATTGCATTATGCATTTAGGTGTGGCTCTTCGAGATGATGCAAATCTGTAGAGTCATCAGCCTCCCCCCCCCCCCCCCCCCCCCCCCACCCACTCCCTCATGCTCTGTCCGCTTTCTCCTTCTCCTTCTCCTTCTCTTCCTATTTTTACACCGTTCGGCCTCAGTTTTACAAGATCTTTATCCTTCTATTTTCTCATTTCTCTGTCTCCCTACATTTCTTCATCAATCCTTTTATTTTCCCTATCTTATTTTTTTTCGTCCCAACCTGTTTTGATATTTTTGATACTGAATTTTAAAGTACATTTTCCGCTTCAGTTATTTCCTAGCAGCTTTTAGAATACAAAATGATATTGAGAAAAATCTGCGTTGAATAAAATCAAAAGCTGAGAGGCTAATCTTTTCATTGGGAATTTCTTCCTACCACCTAAAATTCAAAAAATATGCAAGAAATCGAAAGGTACTAGCTTTGATCGATAAAAGCTGATAATTCCAGGGGATAAAAATACTTGTAGCCTTCTGCATAAAATGTATAATTCTCCAGCTTTGGGGTGATTGTGATATCAACCACCTGCCGTTTGTTCAGTCTTTTAAAGTTTAAAACTGCCATCAGTCATCATGATCGTGCCTTTATTCTTTGTTTTTCTTTCTTCTTCTTTTTTTTTTTGGGGGGGGGGGGCGTGGAGACACTTTTTACATTAGGATGTCAGATCGTTACATATTTTCTGCTTTTTAAAATAATATATCTTATAATGATGCCATCTATAATGTCACATACTAATTGCTTAATCATTCGATTGTTATTGACATGTCCCATACATCGAAAGAAAAAAAAACAGGTACAATTCATTTGTCCCCTCATACTTTTTACGAAAATCCCTATTTGCCCTATACAGACTTGACCATACGAAATGTGAAATCATATTCAGAGGGGTCATTGCATTGACTCTCCTTTCATCATTTGTATCAGGTGCAACCAGTGACCTTAAATGCATGAATTATCTCAATGACACGTAATCAAATCAAAGATATGTCATAGTATTCAGGCAACCTGTTCTCTCTCCCACGTTGCATAATGATGTTTCCGTTCGTTACATACATGACATACTAGTACATGTATCAGTATAGAAGAACGCATCTTGTATCTGTAAATGTCGATACGTAAGTTGGAAAGTGATGGTCCTCACGGTCTATGTTTCTCATGCAATGAATGGGCTCCTTTTTTCATTGAGCCAATGTTTTTAGAAAGAAATCTCAATTGAAATGAAATGATTGATTTTGTTTATTTTTTACCATTCATTACTCGTTAGTACCTTATTTGATTAAACATATCAGACATGAGAACTTGTGTTTAAAAAAAAATAATACCTGGTAGTAACCAGTCAAATAATCTTTTGGCAGCACTGTGGAATGTGTCATCCAATTATCCCATGTACACTTCGAGCTGTACAGGATAGAGGTGAATACACCTAGACGTAATTAATTCGTCTGCGTTAGATATGTAAATTGGTCCTGACATTTCCTTTTCGAGGCGCCACAGGGGCTTTATCGGCTTTATCAGCACTACGCGATTTTATTATGTGTGATATGATTCTTATCAAATTAGGCTTAGTTTTGGGTCTCCTTCAAGAAAATGTATTCCTCATTCACTTATATCTCTCTTCTTCTTCTTCTTCTTCTTCTTCTTCTTCTTCTTCTTCTTCTTCTTCTTCTTCTTATTCTTCTTTTTCTTCTTCTTCTTCTTCTTTTTCTTCTTCTTCTTTTTTCCTTTTCTTCCTTTTCTTCTCTCTATTATTTTCTCCGTCACTACTTTTTTCTTCTTCTTCTTCTTCTTCTCCTCCTCCTCCTCATTCTTCTTCTTCTTGCTATTCTTAACTTTCGACAATTCCTCGTCATTTCTCCTTTTCTTTCGTTTTTTTTTTCTTTTTGTCTTCTCCCCCTTCTCTCTTCCTCTTTTTTCCGTGTCTTTCATTTTTGAATAATTTTTCCACTGTATCTTATTATATTATATTTTTTTCTTCTTTGTTGCTTTTCCTCGTGAGTTGAGTATATAAATACATTTTATGTGAATAATCTTTTTTGTTTGTTGTTGATATTGAAGATAGTTTCTGTCTTTTGTTTATTTATATGTATATTTTATATGTACCTTTCTAAGCTAAGAAATAATAAATGAAGGAAATGAAATCATTCTTGACCCTTTTCTTCTCTATTTCTTTCTCACTCTGTCTCTATCCCTTTCGCTCCCTACTCTTCTTACATAATTGATTGTTCTTATTTCTCTTTATCAAACTATTGTTGAAATAGTTATTCATTTCTTCTACATGTAGAAATACCTTTCTTGCTATTATTGTATGTAATTCATGAATTTACCAAAGTGCCCCTCACCACTCCCCCCCCCCCCCCAGGGGAGGGGAGGAGGATGAAAGTCTTTGCAGAGAATGATGAATATAGAAGTCTAGCAATTAAACCGTTCATTTTCAGTCAGATGGGTCTCCCTGCGGGCTAACCCATTCAGCATGACTAGCCATGAGTCATCAGCATGCGACCCGTCTGAAGAAGCCAAACCGTCTGCATTAAGTAGCACTCTATACGTTCAGCAGAAAGGTTTTCATGTCGCCTCTCCTAAAATTTTTGTTACCCTCCCTCCTGGCCCTTTGCACTCTCTCTCTCTCTTTCTCTCTCTTTTTTTTTTCTCTCTTTCTCTATCTCTTTCTTTCTCTCTCTCTCTCTCTCTCCTTTTCTCTTTCTCTCTATCTCTTTCTCGGGGAGGGGAGAGGCTGTTACTGTAACGGTCTTGCAGCTTGCACAGCTTAATGTATTTTTCTTTGTACTTGAGAAATCGCTTCGTAATTATGAGTAACATATTACCCATCATTAGTAGTTTCGATCAATACTATGATTCTTTTTCATTCAATTTCTTACGACTTATGAAGCTTGCATTAAAACGCATTTCTTCTGTAAACCGGGGACGGTTGCCAAAAGCACAAAACACGGTTTTTACCTTAAAGGCATTGGCTAACTTTGTGAGCAGCTGATTTAAAAAATTCTCAAACAAAGATGAAACATGTGTATGAGTACTTGTATTTATACTCAAAAACCCTGAAACCAACCATAATTTGGAAGGAAAAGCTGTAAATTAGACGCAAACCGCGATTTTATTAGCTTCCGTCTCGAGAGACACTGAACTAAGAGGACCGTTTGGACGAATTCAAAAATACCGTTACTTGCCTTCCGCCACGTGATACGTCCATACACACAGTGCGGTCCGTTGAGTCATGTGCGCATGCGCACTCCTTACGTTGGGTCTGTGCAATCGACCCTCGTATATTTTTCAAACATTGGTTCACATTTCTAATATTTAAAAATACTTCCCGTGGATATTATGCTCTGAAACTTTCCCACTGGTATTTTTACACTATAACCCTAATGTTCATCCCATTTTTAAGTAACAAAATGATTTTTTTTTTAAATCATAACAATGTTAGCCAATGCCTTTAAAACCTCTGCCCCGTGGCGTGATCTGTGACGCATTCATACGTAACGTAGACTTGATCATCAGGACACGCATGGCGATTATATGTAAAGTGCAATACATCAGACTTGGAAGTTTCCTTGCTACGACATGTACGATGCTATTCCTTAGGAAGAGACCAAAAGCACTTGAGGGATTTACCGCTGAGACAAAATTAACATCTTACATTAATTTTTTCAATTGATAAAGTCAGTTCTTCTCGTATTTCTTTGATTATGTTTCTTTATTTTCTTCCTTTCTTTATAGCGTACCGAAGTGTGACGTCATCAAATTTTGTTTTTTGCATTTGAGCATTTTCACGACTATATTCCGGCAGACCATGATGAATTTCCTCCACACACCAAATTTGACGTGAATCGCTTCACAGCGGCCCAAGGTATGGCCACAATCCCCATTGAAATCAGTACAAATTGGCCTTGTTCATAACTGTTTAGAACCAGGCCAATTGACACTGATTTCAATGAGGCTAGGTATTATTCATGCGGCCTCATATCGGGTCCCCATTAGCCGATTCCCATAAAATTTGGGTTGTGGATGTTTTTCATCATGCTCCATCGAGACATGGTATCCGAAATTCTGAAATTCCCAAAAAGTTTTTTGTGACTTTTTTTTCGGTGCTCTATAACAAGACCGTATCACGTTAAAGGTTAACAAGGGCTACAAACTTACTGCTCAAATAAAGGTTAACAAGGGCAACAAAATTACTGTTCAAATAAAACGTGGGAATTTTCGTCTTGCTTTCTATACCATCAGCTTTCACATTTCATTTCTTTTTTCTTGTTTGGGAATCTTCATTTCAATAATGAGTAGAGAGAAAGGTTTGTGTGAATACGCACATGTGTGTCCATATTTCATTGTCATTACGACCTCTCCTATGGGACAATTTGTAACGAGTTTCTGATCAGTCGCCGACAGTAGCTTTTCAGCCTTACTCGTTAGACTTATTTCTAAGCTCTTGCAATATGCATGAGCATTCTACCCGTTAGAAACCAACTTCCATTTACACCGCGGTGGCATAAGTTTTCATACTGTACAATAAATCGCATTCCCCATCGTATAACAGTTGAGGAACAAAGTGAAGGTGACTCATCTGAATTCGGTGTAATGGTCTGAAGAAGAAAATCACTCGAATATCTTCATTTTTATTTCGTTTTTTTTTTTTTTTTTTTTTTTTGGTGTTTAAAATGATTGAGGGATAACGGTTGCTAAATGTTTGAAGTAAAATGAGAATAATTCTTATCAAGGTAAAAAGCAAACATATAATGTAGAAAAATTATGCTTGTGTCCGATGCCATTCTGCTTTCTATTCATATTTGAAATTTAGTATTCAACGTATTTTTTTCTAAAACTGTTATTCTTCTTTTTCCTAGTTTTTTTTTTCTCTCGTTGCTCATGTCGTCCAAGTTGTTTATATGAATCATTTGATACATGTAGGTTCATGGAATAACTAAGGGGCGGAATATTGGAAGCTCAGGTTGACCGATGTAGACTATCTACAACAATCTTTATTTGACGACACCGTAATCATTTTACATATCTGTTGAGTCCCCCCCCCCCCCCATCTCTCTCTCTCTCTCTCTCTCTCTCTCCCTATCGCGCTATCTATCTATCTATCTATCTATCTATCTATCTATCTATCTATCTGTCTATCTATCTCTGCCCCTCTCTGACTTTGAAATTGATTCCCTGTCCAGTAATCCCACTCGAGTAATCATATTCCTCGAGTGTGGGCGGCGCCTGATATTTATATCTAAACGCATTACGTCCCGTATGCGATTGCAAATGATATAACTAAGCATGATTAGGAAACACGGATTTTCATTCTACATGCCTCGATGTGCAGTGAACGTTCAAATAAAATCAGCAAAATTTATATATCAGCAACTAGGAATCTAGCAAAAAGTAACATAGGATTTTTATCCCATCATTATATTCATGATTTCTCGTATGAATTTCATTTAATTGGGTTCTGCGCGTTTTGTCTGCTAACTTTATCACAACATAATTACGGTTTTGATCATGTACGTGATTCTCACCATGTTGTCTGAGTCATGGCGCCCCAGCTAATGTTCATCCACCCCCCCCCCCCCCCCCTCTCATACTCCATTACTCTTCTAGCTTCTTCCGCCATGTCCACGAAACATGACTCATCATTTTATTCATCGTAACGGGAAGGGGTGTTCTCGAAAGATTAATCAGTTGAATGAATTTGTCTCCTCGACGTCCCAGATCGAGAATCCAGCATAGATGAGTCCTCCTCTGATTCATTCCCACATAATATACGACAGTCAAACACGCTTTGTACATATCATTAGGTAATATCATTAATGTTGACCCAGCAATGGCAGTTTCGGATTATTGAAGATCTGTCTTTAAATAGATTTGAAAGAAATTGCAACATGCTGTGATACAAAATAGTGGAAGTTAAGCTTGGATTTTTTTTTAATGTTTAACTGAATTTAACAACCGGAAGTACTACCAGGCTTCCAGTGTAAAATCACATCATCGTTTAAATTCGAACCCGTTTTGGTTAACTTCGGGCAAACTTGTGTGCGTGCACTTTCTTTTTATTTTAAATTTAGAAGTTGCGTTATGACTATCTCATACCGTAACGTAAAATTAGAATTAAATTCGCCGGCTTAACCCAAACTTTAATCATCATAACAAATGTGACTTATATAGCGTCAAATCCACTCTGTAGAATGATCAAGGCGTGTTTAACTCTCTCTCTCTCTCTCTCTCTATCTATCTATCTATCTATCTATCTATTTATGTTTCTCTTACTCTATCTACCTCTTTCTTTCTCTCCCTCTGTTCTTTCCCTCTCTCTTTCTCATATGTTTTTGCTAGTCGTAGTAGTAGTAGTAGTAGTAGTAGTAGTAGTAGTAGTAGTAGTAGTAGTAGTAGTAGAGTAGTAATTGAATTTTGTTGCCGTAGCAGCAAAAGGAGTAATAACCACACAGTCGTCATTTTGATATATTTTACAGCGTGAGTGTATCTCAGTCCACGTCGGCCAAGCCGGAGTCCAAATCGGCAACGCCTGTTGGGAGCTGTATTGCCTAGAGCATGGCATCCAACCTGACGGTCTCATCTCGAGCGAAGCGACCGACAATGGCCGCGGGGATGATTCCTTTAGCACCTTCTTCAGTGAGACTTCTAAGGGCAAGCATGTTCCAAGGGCCGTGTTCGTTGATCTCGAACCCACTGTCGTCGGTGAGTAAATATTTGACTTCGTCGTTTTAATCTTTTTAATTTCCTGTACTAGGAGCAAATGGACTGGGGCGTTAACTACATGCACTCGGTCTAGATTATTTATCATAATTATTTATACTTAACCTACCTCTTATCACCTTTTGTGATTACTTTAAATGTCTTAAGACGAATCTTATGTCCACCTTTTGGCATCCACCAAGTTTAAATATACCTTATAATGATAGCGGAGATTTTTTAATGCTCTGACCCATGTAATATAGCACATATTCCATGTATTCGGTGCCTGTTTCACAAACTCTATTTGATTAATCGACTGAAAAACCATGACACGTGATAGTAACGAAAGTTTACCTAGAGGCAATTGTTTTTATTTGCTAATCAGTCTTCAAAGAACACACAAACAGTCGAATGCCCCGAACCGGTCTTATGAAAAGCTCAAATGTGACATGGCCTCCATCATATCTGTGGAAGCATTTGACACTTTTACTGTTTCCTTCACAGATGAGATTCGCCATGGATCCTACAAGAAGCTGTTCCATCCTGAGCAGATGATCACAGGCAAAGAAGATGCTGCCAATAACTACGCTCGTGGACATTACACCGTCGGCAAGGAGATCATTGACATCGTACTTGATAGGATCAGGAAACTGGTAAGCTAGTCGCGCATAATGATATTTCAGTACTGATATTACGCATGTTTCCTTCCCTGTCTTCATACTTACTAGTATTATGACTACCATCAGTTTATATTTAAGTGCTTCGGTCTGTTTTTATTCCTAGACATTAATTTGTTTCTAGGCTTATGATATCGTGATTTTTTATTTTGACGGTAGGAAGTGAATGCCTTTTTTCTACTGCTGCAATGATATGGATTATATTCTCATATTTGAATGTACTTGTTGTTTTTTAGGCAAGCAGCGTGTTGCCCAATCATCTTTCATTGATTTTCAGACACATGAAATTTCTAGATGGTAAATGATGTCAGCAAGCTCCATCAATCTTCTTTTAATTCGTATAGGCCGACCAGTGCACAGGCCTCCAGGATTCCTCATCTTCCACAGCTTCGGGGGCGGCACCGGATCAGGTTTCGCCTCCCTGTTGATGGAACGTCTCTCGGTCGACTATGGGAAGAAGTCAAAGCTACAATTTCCATCTACCCAGCTCCTCAAGTCTCAACCGCAGTTGTTGAGCCGTACAACGCTGTCTTGACCACGCATAACACCCTCGAGCACTCCGATTGCGCCTTCATGGTCGATAACGAAGCCATCTACGATATATGTCGTACCAATCTTGACATTGAGCGCCCCTCCTACACCAACCTCAATCGCCTCATTGGACAAATTGTATCTTCCATAACGGCGGTCACTTCGATTCGACGGCGCCCTCAACGTCGACTTGACAGAGTTCCAGACCAATCTGGTGCCGTACCCTCGAATCCACTTCCCGCTGGCCACCTACGCCCCCGTGATCTCTGCCACGAAATCCATCCATGAGCAGCACACTGTAGCGGAGATCACCAACGCTTGTTTTGAACCTAACCAACAGATGGTGAAGTGTGACCCTCGGCGTGGCAAGTACATGGCCTGTTGCCTCCTCTACCGTGGTGACGTGGTCCCAAAGGACGTCAATTCCGCCATTGCTACCATCAAAACCAAGCGCAACATCCAGTTTGTCGACTGGTGTCCTACTGGCTTCAAGGTCGGTATCAACTACCAGCCACCCACCGTCGTTCCTGGTGGTGACCTTGCCAAGGTTCAGCGTGCCGTATGTATGCTAAGCAACACCACTGCCATCGCCGAGGCCTGGGCCCGTCTTGACCACAAGTTCGACCTGATGTACGCCAAGCGTGCCTTTGTTCACTGGTACGTGAGCGAAGGAATGGAGGAGGGAGAGTTTGCTGAAGCCAGGGAAGATTTAGCCGCTTTGGAAAAGGATTATGAAGAAGTTGGTGTCGACTCGGCTGCTGGAGAGGACGGAGAAGAAGACGAAGAGGAGTAACTTCTTGAAGCATTCTGATACGCATGAGCTTGCTTTGCACATTATTGTGCTGACGCACCAAAACCTTTAGAATTCGAATTATGAAAATAAAATCATTGAAAACTGTCATAAAACGGAAGGGAACACTTATTTTAATTCATTAGTAAATACATGGTGCAATGTGCAATGCAATGGTGTGACCAATGAACTTATCAGCTGTCAGAATGCATTTTTAAGAACTGCATGTATTACAAACTGACTCTGGTAAGTACAGCGTTGTTGTAAATGAAAATAAGGAAATTTCATGCATGTTACTTTGCAGTGCAATAGTTATTCAGTGTAAATATTGGTAAACAGGAGGTTGAAGTATTTGTAGGAGCTGTATTCCACTTTGCAATTTATGCCGCTCTCCATGTAGATGGTCATTTAGTTTATTACCGCTACCCCCCTTTTTCAAAATACCATTCAACTCCGGAAAAATCTATATTGCTGACTTAACTCTGATCATTGCTGATTGTATCTATCCATACCTTTGGAAAGAGGTACAATTTGAAAACTATGTTTGTATTTTTTGTATGTTCACTTTTACATACGGCGTTTCATTTTTCAATCTTAATTTACCAAATCAATAAGGATCTTATTATTGAGTCTTCCATTTTTACTTGATGTATTCTTTCACAAAGAGCGATTTGCTTGCTTCCATTTAGTATTGTGTAATCAGCCATAAATGTTAACTTTTAGCTTGAGTTTCAAGCTCATTAGAAGCTACAGTATTAATGGCCGACGCAGAACAATGGTTACAGAAATATTTATATCACTGTGCGAATTTACAAGATGTAGAATAGATAGCTAATGAAACAAAATATTTGGAAGTGCATTAGAACTGAAGGTTGAAGAAACTCTACTTTGCTTTCTCTAAGAGTTTACTGTTTCAATCAATTCAAACTATCACATGACGGTACATCATCTGTTTAGCACTTAGAATTCAGAATAGAAATTAGTACCACAAATTATCTACAAGAACATGAAATATCGAAATTCCAGTGTAAGCGTGAACAATTGCTACAGAAGGGTTTGTATAGTTAAATCAATAACCATGATAACCCTTAGACATGTTAGATGAATAATTTGTAGCATACATGTGCAAGGAGCTGTCGAATCTCAGCACATGTTTTTAAGCAAAACGCCGAAATATGATTTAAAATGTAATACTAGTGCAGCCGCATAAGTACGAGCAGTTCTTGAGTAGAAATATAGTTAGAAGTAGTTATAGTAGCAGTAGAATTGGAAGAATTGAAAGTAGAAGCGGTTTGATTGGTGGTGGTGGTGGCAGGGGTACGTCGGGGAGCACTAAAATAAGAGGGAAGACTTACATTCGGACTAAGATAAGGAATGCAGCAGCGTTTCGAAGTAACCGTAGTATAAATAATAATGACTAGTATCAACATCAGGATTAGTATTAATGGTAACCACAGGTATTTACATGTAGTAGTAGTAGTAGTAGTAGTAGTAGTAGTAGCAGCAGTAGTAGTAGTAGTAGTAGTAGTAGTAGTAGTAGTAGTAGAAATAGTAGAATATTATTAGTAGTAGTAGTACTAGTAGTAGTGCAAGTAATACCAGTAACTGTTATGACTATGTCATTAGCATACTTTTCAGCCTCACTTAAGCTTTTCAAAGGTGCTTCGGATTGAAATAAGTATGACTGTATGATATTAGGAGTAGATCACAAAGGAACCATAATTGCCGCCGGTCCTTTACCATCGTACGAAAGACGAGTGTAAGTTGAATCGTCATATTTACCTATGATACTGCAGACTGTTAGTAACAGATGTGCAATGATTATCATAGAAAATAAAATTAGCACTGATTTAAGAAGAGAACCCATAGGAGTAACAGCAGTAGTAGAAGTAGTAGAGTAGTAGTAGTAGTAGTAGTAGTAGTAGTAGTAGTA
>CM057160.1:27988552-28057079 GCA_029962745.1 Echinometra lucunter | reverse complement strand
GACCACGCATAACACCCTCGAGCACTCCGATTGCGCCTTCATGGTCGATAACGAAGCCATCTACGATATATGTCGTACCAATCTTGACATTGAGCGCCCCTCCTACACCAACCTCAATCGCCTCATTGGACAAATTGTATCTTCCATAACGGCGTCACTTCGATTCGACGGCGCCCTCAACGTCGACTTGACAGAGTTCCAGACCAATCTGGTGCCGTACCCTCGAATCCACTTCCCGCTGGCCACCTACGCCCCCGTGATCTCTGCCACGAAATCCATCCATGAGCAGCACACTGTAGCGGAGATCACCAACGCTTGTTTTGAACCTAACCAACAGATGGTGAAGTGTGACCCTCGGCGTGGCAAGTACATGGCCTGTTGCCTCCTCTACCGTGGTGACGTGGTCCCAAAGGACGTCAATTCCGCCATTGCTACCATCAAAACCAAGCGCAACATCCAGTTTGTCGACTGGTGTCCTACTGGCTTCAAGGTCGGTATCAACTACCAGCCACCCACCGTCGTTCCTGGTGGTGACCTTGCCAAGGTTCAGCGTGCCGTATGTATGCTAAGCAACACCACTGCCATCGCCGAGGCCTGGGCCCGTCTTGACCACAAGTTCGACCTGATGTACGCCAAGCGTGCCTTTGTTCACTGGTACGTGAGCGAAGGAATGGAGGAGGGAGAGTTTGCTGAAGCCAGGGAAGATTTAGCCGCTTTGGAAAAGGATTATGAAGAAGTTGGTGTCGACTCGGCTGCTGGAGAGGACGGAGAAGAAGACGAAGAGGAGTAACTTCTTGAAGCATTCTGATACGCATGAGCTTGCTTTGCACATTATTGTGCTGACGCACCAAAACCTTTAGAATTCGAATTATGAAAATAAATCATTGAAAACTGTCATAAAACGGAAGGGAACACTTATTTTAATTCATTAGTAAATACATGGTGCAATGTGCAATGCAATGGTGTGACCAATGAACTTATCAGCTGTCAGAATGCATTTTTAAGAACTGCATGTATTACAAACTGACTCTTGGTAAGTACAGCGTTGTTGTAAATGAAAATAAGGAAATTTCATGCATGTTACTTTGCAGTGCAATAGTTATTCAGTGTAAAATATTGGTAAACAGGAGGTTGAAGTATTTGTAGGAGCTGTATTCCACTTTGCAATTTATGCCGCTCTCCATGTAGATGGTCATTTAGTTTATTACCGCTACCCCCTTTTTCAAAATACCATTCAACTCCGGAAAAATCTATATTGCTGACTTAACTCTGATCATTGCTGATTGTATCTATCCATACCTTTGGAAAGAGGTACAATTTGAAAACTATGTTTGTATTTTTTGTATGTTCACTTTTACATACGGCGTTTCATTTTTCAATCTTAATTTACCAAATCAATAAGGATCTTATTATTGAGTCTTCCATTTTTACTTGATGTATTCTTTCACAAAGAGCGATTTGCTTGCTTCCATTTAAGTATTGTGTAATCAGCCATAAATGTTAACTTTTAGCTTGAGTTTCAAGCTCATTAGAAGCTACAGTATTAATGGCCGACGCAGAACAATGGTTACAGAAATATTTATATCACTGTGCGAATTTACAAGATGTAGAATAGATAGCTAATGAAACAAAATATTTGGAAGTGCATTAGAACTGAAGGTTGAAGAAACTCTACTTTGCTTTCTCTAAGAGTTTACTGTTTCAATCAATTCAAACTATCACATGACGGTACATCATCTGTTTAGCACTTAGAATTCAGAATAGAAATTAGTACCACAAAATTATCTACAAGAACATGAAATATCGAAATTCCAGTGTAAGCGTGAACAATTGCTACAGAAGGGTTTGTATAGTTAAATCAATAACCATGATAACCCTTAGACATGTTAGATGAATAATTTGTAGCATACATGTGCAAGGAGCTGTCGAATCTCAGCACATGTTTTTAAGCAAAAACGCCGAAATATGATTTAAAATGTAATACTAGGTGCAGCCGCATAAGTACGAGCAGTTCTTGAGTAGAAATATAGTTAGAAGTAGTTATAGTAGCAGTAGAATTGGAAGAATTGAAAGTAGAAGCGGTGATGGTGGTGGTGGTGGCAGGGGTACGTCGGGGAGCATAAAATAAGAGGGAAGAATTACATTCGGACTAAGATAAGGAATGCAGCAGCGTTTCGAAGTAACAGTAGTATAAATAATAAGTACTAGTATCAACATCAGGATTAGTATTAATGGTAACCACAGCGTATTTACATGTAGTAGTAGTAGTAGTAGTAGTAGTAGTAGTAGCAGCAGTAGTAGTAGTAGTAGTAGTAGTAGTAGTAGTAGAAATAGTAGAATTATTATTAGTAGTAGTAGTACTAGTAGTAGTGCAAGTAATACCAGTAACTGTTATGACTATGTCATTAGCATACTTTTCAGCCTCACTTAAGCTTTTCAAAGGTGCTTCGGATGAAATAAGTATGACTGTATGAAATATTAGGAGTAGATCACAAAGGAACCATAATTGCCGCCGGTCCTTTACCATCGTACGAAAGACGAGTGTAAGTTGAATCGTCATATTTACCTATGATACTGCAGACTGTTAGTAACAGATGTGCAATGATTATCATAGAAAATAATAAATTAGCACTGATTTAAGAAGGAGAACCCATAGGAGTAACAGCAGTAGTAGAAGTAGTAGTAGTAGTAGTAGTAGTAGTAGTAGTAGTAGTAGTAGTAGTAGTAGTAGAAGAAGAAGAAGAAGAAGAAGAAGAAGAAGAAGAAGAAGAAGAAGAAGAAGAATTAGCAGCAGTTGTGGCAGCAGCAGAAACAGCAGAAGTAGCAGTAGTGGGCAAGGGAATTAGAAGCAGTAGTAGTAGTAGCAGTAGCAGCAGTAGCAGCAGCAGCAGCAGCAGCAGTAGTAGTAGTAGTAGCAGTAGTAGTAGTAGTAGTAGTAGTAGTAGTAGTAGTAGTAGTAGTAGTAGTAGAAGTAGTAGTAGTAGTAGAAGTAGTTTTTGTGGTAGAAGTAATTTGTTATAGTATAGTTTGGGGAGGGATGGTGCTACAATAGCATATTTAGTTCTTTTTGTGTAGAAAACAGTACAGTAGTGATAATAGTTACAAAGGTTTAACTTTCTGTGACAATAATGATAATAACAAAAATAATAATACTTATCATTATTATCATTATCGTTATTGTAATTTTCATTGTTTTTATTATTTTATTGTTGTTATTATTATTGCTTTTATAGTAATAATAACAATGATGATAAGAAGAATAAGACGAATAATGAAAACTATAAGTAGTAGTAGTAGTAGTAGTAGTAGTAGTAGTAGTAGAAGTAGTAGTAGTAACAGTAATAATAATGATGATAATAATGGTGATAATAATAATCATAAAGAGATGCAAACTAAAGATGAAAAGAACAAGAAAAGAACAAGAAGAAGATGATGATGAAGAAGAAGAAGAAGGACATAAATAAATTGATCTTATTATCATATTATCATAAAGTGCAATCAAATCTAAGTAAGCGTGCCTTTTTTTTTTGCCATTAGCCCTTAGTTAACTCTTTGCATGCTCAATTCTCCTTTTTTTTTTTTTTTTTAAAGAAATCTTTTATTTCCATTCAATGAACAAATAAAAAGTACATAATATTGAGCACATAGTACATGTAATATCAAAAGTATAAGGTCACAGATTCTTAAACTGAATTCAATAACATTTACATTCGACTGATTCCAATAAACTAAATTCAATAACAGAACACATCATGCTTTTGCACCTGGTATCAATTACACGCAATGTAGGTCTTTATAATACAGAAGGAATGAGGCGCTGAAAAAAAAAGTCTTACATGTTCAATTGAATGAAAGTAGAAAAAAAATTAAACATTCCCTCTCCCTTCCCAACCCTGGGGCTCTTCCCCCCCCCCCCCCCCCCCCCCCTCCTTAGATCCCACGTGACCGATTTAGGAGAGGGGAAAATAAAGACAGAAATAAAAAGAAAAAAAGAGTATCGGCATATAGCCGATACTCAGCGATATGAACTATCGATATCAACATCAAGGGTTTTTTTTTTTTGCTGGGACTATCATTTCCGGTAACAGCCTTAGAAACGTAGGCGCTAAGTGCGCTGACTCGAAGAAAAACCCCATCTCTTCGACCTTGGAGACAAATCAGCGACTGAGTTGAAAATTGTAAGAACGGCATAAAAATTCGAAATTCATATTCACTTGTTCACTCACTCAACGTGGAAATCGATGTCACAAAAAAAGAAAGCCAAGGCTCAGCTGATGATCAGGGGAGCATTTCATGAAGAGTTTTGTCGGTGAAAATCACCGACAAATGTTATAAGCTACTGAAAATACTCGCATCTGATTGGCTGAAAGCAAATTAGTCTGTGAAAACCACCGACTAATTGTTTCATGAAACGCCCCCAGCTGTTAGCCTTGGCCAGCACCGGAAGTACCTCTCCCAGCACATCCGGGTACTTGGAAGGAAATTTTTGCTATCGATAGTTGATATCGCTGAGTATCGGATATATGCGATAAGGAGAATTAATTCTGAGGAGAATATATTACAATTGGTCTTTTGGTATGATCCGTAAATTCTACTTCCCGTAGTGCAGTGTTGATACTGGTAATTATTCTATATTTGTCACTCAAGGACTCAAGCTATTTTGTTTTTATTTCACTGGTACAACGGTGAAGGAGAAAGCTTATTATTACGATTGTTCAATTAAATTGTACGATAATGTGAAAAGAACGCTTAAGAAGTTAACAATGACAGCGACACCTTTCGAAAGCGTTACATCGACATACGCATCTCTGTTCAGAAAGTTGCACTTCATCATGGCTCCAACCGGTCAAGTTACCAAGAAAGTCTCCAAGAAAACAGTCAAGGCCCCTCGCCCCAGCGCTTGAAAGAAGAGGCACAGGACTGGGGTGTTTTTGTCGACACATATCAATGAAATGATTACTTTTACATATAGGACATTAGGATAAAACTGTAACCACCGCCACCACCGCCACCACCGCCACCTCCTCTATCACACACACTAAGAAAAAAAGGTGCAAGTTTGCACCCTAAATGCAACACTGGCAGCACCTTTTTTGGGTGCAATCGTGCACCCTATACGAAAATGGTGCAAAAATGCACCTTTTTGTTCTTATTTGCACCCAAAAATGCCCGTTTGCATCCAAAAAGGTGCCCCTTTGCACCTTTTAGGGTGCAGACATGTTTGCGTACAAAAAGGTGCAAATTTGCACCTTCCCTAAAAGGGTGCAACTCTGCAACTTTTAGGGCGCAAAATGTAGCTAACTGCACCTTTAAGGGTGCAAAAAGCTCGTAAAGGTGCAAAGATGCACCCTAAAAGGAGCTCCCAGTGTTGCATTTGAAGGGTGCAAAATTGGACCTTTTTTTTCTTAGTGTGCACTAACTACGTCAGGTTTTACTATGTTTACAAAAAAAATTCTGTTACGCAATAATGATGCAAGAATACTAAGTCTTAGTAATAGCAAGGAAGAGTGATGTGCATAGTTCAAGATATGAATCTAGCCTTTATGATGTTCATGCGTCTTTATTACATTTTGACTCTTTTTATGTGAATGAAATGTATCATTAATAATTTTGTGAAAATATCTTCAAAAGATTTAAAAATGGAACTCCTACTAATTCACGATACTGAAATGTAAAATTTATTTGTAATGTCACTTCAGTTTGAATTGCAGCTGTGTGGTTGAAATTAATAAACCTAAATATTAAGCTACAGTGGTGTAAACATGGTAAACAAACATTCTTGCAGTTCTCTGTACCGAATTACATATTTTGTTAGACCGAGCTCTACACCTCTCTCTCTCCCTCCCCGCCCCCCCCCCCCCTCGATTTCTCCGCTCTCTCTCTCTCTCTCTCTCTCTCTCTACACCATATCTGCAGGCAGACCTCTGTTTCTCCCATTTCTCTATAGCACCACTCTCCGGTTCTTTACTCTTCTCTCCTCTACCAATTTCTGCAGACTGTCCGTCCAAAACATTCTTTTTCCTTCCCCTGCTCATTTCCCCTCATTCGCTCGAGTCAGTGATAGGTCTCCAAACCTTCCTTACTTATAAAGTGAAGTGTCCCATAATTCCGTCTCTGACTATCAGTTTCCTTTTCACTCCAGGTGGGTGTTTCACAAAGACTAAGACTGGCTCAAATCGCTCTTAACTACGGCAGGCCATTCATGGCACTGTTTGCTTTCACCATCGGTCTCTCAAGGGATGCGCAAATCATTGTCACAAACTTAAAGAATTTATTTTTTGTTTTGTTATCTTCATCAACAAACTATAAACAATTGTCAATTCTGCAGGTTTGTGAGCATGATTTACAAATCCTTCGAGAGATTCATGGTGAAAGAAACAGTGGCATGAGTGGCCAGCCATAGTTAAGTGTGATTTTAGTCAATGTTAGTCTTTTTGAAACACCCCCCCCCCCCGCGATCTACTCCAAACATCCCCATTACCATGGTTAATCACTTTATCATTGCGAGTGATCCTCATCATTCTAAGAAATCATATTTCACAACTTCTAGAGCGCTTTCCCCATTATTAGAACTCGGTGTGTAAAAATAAATGATACGCACCATGACACCAAAGTATGGTGTAACATCATGATTATAGACGCTCTGCAGTACGTCCATGGTCCTGCGCACCATTGGTCCAGTGCTAATAGAGGACCGAAATTATATATTAGGAATATGGTTACATTTGTAAATGGGTTTAGAGTTAGCTTCAAAGTTACTCTGTCTGTAAGTTTCCCCAATAATCGCGCATCTAGGTATACTTGGCAGCGTTATTAGCAAATTCGTTTGTTCACGGATGGCTACTTTGAGAAGAATTATCATACTTAAAGCCAACTCTTTGGGTGAGTGAAAGCGAGAAGTAGAATTGAGTTATGAAAGGTAGGCGAGGTCGACAGAGATACAAAGGAATGAGAGATAATAGAAAGGGATAGAAATGAATAAGGGAGAAGGGGGATAGGGAGAGGGGTGAGAGAGAGAGAGAGAGAGAGAGAGAGAGAGAGAGAGAGAGAGAGAGAGAAGGCGAGAGAGGGATGTAGGAGGTGATATGTATCGGGGGGTACTCGGATTTTTTTTTTTTTTTTTACGGTGGTGTGAGGCCAGGACCTTGAACCCCTAACCTATTTTAAGAAAAAGGGTACCCATGTTTAGGGATTTCTCGCAAAACGAAGACCAGTGTTTAGGGATTTGTCGTAAAAACTGGACCCTTTTCTACGAGTATAATTTACACTAAAAATAAACCGCCCATGTTAAGGGATTTCTAGCAAAACGTAGACCCATGTTTATGGATTTGTCGTAAAAACTGGACCCTTTTCTACGAGTATAATTTACAATACAAATAAACCGCCCATAATAAGGGATTTTTTGCAAAACGTAGACCAATGTTTAAGGATTTGTCGTAAAAATTGGACCCTTTTCTACGAGTATAATTTACAATGCAAATAAAGAGATTTTGTCGAAAATGTGAACCCATGTTTAGGGATTTTTTTTTGTAGAAAACGAGACCCATGTTTAGGGATTTCTTGTGGGGAAAAAACGACCCATTTGGGCGGCACATGGAAGTACCCCCCCCCGCCCCCCCCCCCCCGGATATGTATACGGAGAAATAGAGGTGGGGGACTGAGAGGTAGGGGGAACAGACAAGGGAGTGAGGGAGAGAGGGGGAGAAATAGACAAGGGGGCTGAAAAACTGAGAGAGCGAGAGAAACCTATAGTAGTGATGACACACAGGCATGGCAGGGAGACCACGGTTGAAATAAAGAGGTGAAGAGAGAAACTTGGGCAGAGCTGGTAAGAGAGAGAGAGAAAGAGAGAGAGAGAGAGAAAGAAAGAAAGAGAGAGACGAGGGGATGGTTGATTGGTTGTTCTTGGTATTGTGGCGCTCCTCAGTCTTTAGATTATTCGCGCCAGTCACATTCGGAGGTAGGTTTGGCGAGAGAAGGGGACAGAGTGAGGAGTGAGAGGGCGCTGTTCAGTTATGGTCATGCGTTCTGATTGTTCACTTTTTCGTCGTTTTTGTCGTTTTATTTTCCTTCTGATTGTTCTTCTTCGGTTGTTTTGTTGTTAGATCTGTATGGATTGTTGTAGCTCATGATTAAGCATAACTCCTTGTCACAGCTAAAATACATTTTTCCAGTGGTATGAACCTAATCAAAGTGAATATTAACAGGTAAGTCCTTACAACGAAACTTATCTATCTCACAAAGAGTTAGACAAATAAGCAACAATAAACGAAATGCGAACACAAAATGTCCAACATTCTTTCTTTGACATTAATTTATCTTTGATTCATCGACATTTCGTGAAGTAGAAATACATACAGTAACAAAAACAGTGATATACTTTTTTTTTTTGCTACAATCCAAATATCTCTTTCTATTTTTCCTGTCACTTAATTTCTTTTGTAGAAAAAGTGCAAACGTAGGTAACACAAACACAAACACACATGTAGTTTTATTAATTTCTTAATCTCCGCTTTACCTGGAAAACAGAGCAGACAAAGGAACTATCGGACTTGAGGACTTCCATCTAACGATTCACATTTATATATGACGATTAAGGGTTACAAGTTTATACCGGTTTATACACAATAAAAAAAATTTTAATACACTGATTAAAATCCATAAATTATGTCACAATATAATTGGAAATTGGAGTAAAAGATTATTTACATCTTTTTTTTTACAATTAAGTACAACAAACATTTTTCATAAAGATTACATATTGATAAATATTCTTTTTATAGCGCCATTTATCTGCAATAAATCTACATAAAGGTGCTTTTCGATGTACACTAAATTATGCAAAACGCCGCTCTAAGATTTCAAAACGTATATCTATGCCATGTACCAATTACATTTCTTGGTCGAGACTCGACAGCAATAACTATGGGAAGAGTTCGAACCACATATCTTCTGAATGAATTCAGTACCACTAACCACAGTGCTCAATATACAAGACTAATATCAAAATGAGAGTACCTGGCAGCTGTTCCTTACATAGCAATGAAAGATTAATTATTTTTCCGAGAACATTAAAGTTCACCTTTCCGTCGACATGGCCAAATTATATCATTACTCATTACCGTAGACCACATGTTTCTACATTCGAATACAGTTTCTCTTGAATATATTTTACTGCATATAAGCAACAATATAATTATTTCACATTAATACCAATTTCATATGGCACTTTGCTAGCAGCATGGTACACACGTAATGAAACAATATCTTATATATACAAATAATCTGAATTTTCTATCATTTTAAACACGCAAAGATTTCAGAGCTTTGTTTAAAAAAGAGATGTTATAATCACATTCAAGTACGGAAAAAAGTTTGAAAATATTATCTTAAGATGTAAAGATAAGAAATAATCGTACCGAAATTATCCTTTGCAACAGCTGTAATTTCACTTAGGAAGAAACAATCAGAATAAGCAAATTATGTCAACTCATACTCTTTTTAAGTTTTACTCTCTTGCCTTACGCCACCCAACGCTCAAAAACATCATAATCATAGAGCAATATTAAAAGTACATCTTTAAAAGACAGACTAAATTTTTTTAAGATCTGAAAAGCTAAAACATCGATAGCTATAAATTAACTAAGAGATATAAAAATGTCGAATAACGTGGGGACAATTCATACTTCAACACACAAAAAAACAAGCAAACAAAAATCATGACGAGATTGGCGTTGAAAGACAAAACAGAGCAAAGAGCAGAAATAGGAAAAACAATAAAGAAAAAACGGTGAGGGAACAAGTGAGATGATAGCAATAGTGACTCGAAAAGGGTGAAGTTTACGAATGGATTCTTTAAAAAAAAAAAAACATTAGTCGGGCCAACGTATCTAGTAATAATTAACCAATGCATTAATAAAAATTCAATTAATTCCTATTCATAATTATCTAGTCAGTACATAGTTCATGACAATAACATCAATCAATCAATTTCAAACTAAAAAAATTAAAGTAACAAACATAAACGCACAAACACGACATGAAGAAAAGTTTATATCAGGGTTGTTTTTGTTTGTTTTTTTAGAGTTGCTCGGACTTGATTTATAGATAGCGCTTCATGCAATGCTTGCGAAAATCATACAGGGTAACACCATGACAGTTTGCAAATCTCAACGAGTTTTTTTTTTTTAGGTTCGCTCCCTCGCGTGTGTGCAATACGTTCGGCGGAAGGGAATAGCTACTTTGGCACATGTTCGCGTACTAGTATTCGCAATGACACTGGTTCGTACACGAACAGTCAAACTGTTATGGCGCTGCTCTGTCGGATTTTGCGTGAAGCGCCATCGATAAAATCAACTACGAGCAACTTTAACATGAGAAGAATTTCGCGATAACCTACCCTGCAAGGTAGAGAAAATACATTTTCATTATAATCTACTGAAATAATGAGAAATTATTGCTAACAAAGCAGAGCAAACAACGACATGAGATGATATAAGTCTTGGTGCAGAGCCTGTACAGTCTACCACATCTTCTTCGAGTACGATCACACGGCCCTCCAGGGCGGGGGCGACGGGTGAGAGTCTCTGGATGTATTCTGCGAAGACAGCTGAATCCAAGTTACCTGCACAAAATATAAGAGGTAAAGCAACGCAATATTGCTTAGATCGACAGGTAAAACCGTGTTGAAATGTTGAATCTGCATAGATTTTTTTTCTTCCTTTGAATCTCTCTCTTGAAAGTGAAAGTGAAAAGCCAGTTGATTCAGTTAAGCTCCATGGACAGGAAAAGAAGAAAACAAACAAGTATATGACTTTCTTTTCAATTTGTTATGTGTTCTATTATTTAACGATTAATTTCAAATTCATTTTCAATTCAGATTATATCCTCTAAATCTTGGAGGTATTCTTTCGAATATCTGGCAATCAGTCGATGACTGCATGTGTGATGAAAAAACTCGTCTGGCGCCATCAGCTTCCAAAAAGCGACCAACTGTTAACTTAAGTACAACTACACGGTGAGTAGAAAAAAAAAACAATGTTACCTCAACAGTTAAAACAGGAGGTGTAAAAGAGAATGAGGTTTGCGCATTTAAAATCGAAGAATATCCAATCTATGAGGAGGTTTAGATAAAGTTATAGAAGTGTGAACTAAAAGATTCTTCAACCACTTTTCCCAAAAGATTTTTCAACATAAAAAGGGAACTGTTAACAGCACACCTGCGCTGCTGGTTTGATAAATAAACCATAAAAAATGGAGGCGTCCTTCATACAGGTGTGCGGTTGTCACTTTCACACTGACAACATTAATTATGTAATTGTACTTCTTCGGAGTGGCCACACAACATTTTTTTTTTTTTTTTTTTTTTTTTTTTTACAGCTTTGTGTGCAACCGGAAAATTCGCTCGCGCCACAAGTGGGGATCGGTTACCAACAAGAGGCGCGCATTCACAAGGGTGATGCACTGTGCAATACATAAGCTTTGTGTTGGCACTTTCTATCTATGTAACTGATTAGTTAAACCATAAAAAAGGCAGGGATTATTGCAGGTGTATGGCCTTTGCAACACTACTAGCAACATTTAGCATGCTCATTACGTAATAGTAATTCCATGGAGTGGCCAACATTTGGCAGTTCTGAAGTGCCATAAGTGGACATCTGAATAGGCACCAATAGATAAAGGACTGCACTTAACCCCTTGGTTACTTGAACCAGGTGGTCCCTGTATTAATTCTTTGGGAATTTGAGAATTCAGTAGTCAATGGGTTAAAGATACAAAGCTTTGCTCGAAATGATAAGAAAGTTAAGATAGCTTAGAGTTGCAATGATCATTTTTTTTTAAATGACAGTCCAATTCACATTGCGATGTACGGCACCTTGTTCCTTACTAAAAATAATTCATCAATTTCTTCCTTCTCCGACGAGGGTACGTAAATGTACTTTTGTCTCAGAAATATCAGTGGATACATCATTTCACACATTATTCCTATGCAATAGATCTATTCCTCCATCAAAATCCAAAAAAGGGACATTTATGAATAATGTTCACGTAAGAAAATTTCTAGAGTTTGATCGATAACAATTTTCTAAAATTCATATCAGTCGGACCTTTTATCGGATTTTCATAAAAGGTTTCACTGACACAGCCCTCTCATTTCCCTAAACCACCTTTTGATAAACCACGTTAGGATTGACATCTTCTTTGGATGAGTGTTTCTTTTTATATCATATGTGAGGCATTTTAAATGATGGGTATGTACCCGCCGTGAAAATGACAAAAAATACTTTTCTTGCTTTCATTTACTGACGCAGAATTATGTCAAACCATAATTTGGTAGCATAACATATCCTATCAAATGCAACGATTTACATTACAGCCATAGCCTAAAAATGAAAAGTGCAGGTCACCGCAGTCTCCCGTGTGTCACACACCATCCTAAAATAAAAAAGATGATATGACAGAAGTCTGCCGGGTATTAAATAGGGCTCGAAAAAACCACAGCCAAGTGCTTATATCCATGTATAGTCACGAATACGGGCCACGCTCATGTATACGTCAGGTGTTATTTGAAATAGCATGCTGCCTTAAACAAGAATTGATGTAGGTAAACAGTGTTCCCACTAAACCTCATGCATGATGCGAATCATCAGCTGGTCACTGTTTGAACTTAAACACAGCTATATTATGTACTGGGAGAGACAAGCCAGCCCCCCCCCCCCCCCCCCCCCCCTTCCCATCAAAAGAAGGAGGAAAAGAGAGAGGAGTGAAAAGGTGTCATGCAATCCTCATTTAATCTCACAGTTACTCCAACCTACATGAAATCTTTTTCAAAAGGGAAAAAATCTCATTCCTCCTAGGAATATCTCAAATACCTGTCACGTGGTTCATTTTGTTGTCCCTGACAACTCTGTAGCCATCGCCGCCACCTGCAAGGAAGCTGTTCGTGACGATCTTATACACGCGATTAACATCAAGAGGCTCGTAGTGCGGCACTGTGCAGTTCGTACAGATAGCTTCAGCCGAGACGACGCGCCGCCCTGGATCTCTGGCAAGACTGAAGGTAACTCTCAGACCTGGGATTTTGTCAGGAAAGGGAAATCAAACAAATAAAAATTAATCTCCGTTTTTCTTAATTTGGTATATCTTAGAATGATTTACAGAGCCTTGATATATACAAGATATGACATATTCAAAATGCATCGGAAAGAACGATGTATCAATGAAATTTAATCCCCACGATAACAGCGACTATTAGAAATAAATACGAAGACCTATCATCATCAAAAAGGTCCGCAAATACCATGAAATCCAAATGACAGGATTTATGAAGAAAATCATATGATATTATTACCTGGCGTTAGTTGTCAGCCGCTGATAAAGTTGTCAGCGCAGGCAACCTGTCAGTGGACAATTATTGATGAAATGCCCCCCCCCCCCCCAGGCTGACAACAAACGTACATTAGCCTCAAAAGCTAAAGATCGGCCTGTCTGGAGTAGGTTTGGAGCTGGCTTGGTGGTGGTTTAGGAGACCTTTAATGTTCAGAGAAAGTTTAACCTCTTTCAACTTTCACGTCAACCTAGCAGTCAACAGCCTACTTGATTATCCTTCTAGCACACATTGGGTGTATTGGATTTCCTTCTGCACCAGGGAGGTTTAAGATGCCTCCCTGCTTATACCAAGCCATGCCGACTGACAATGACTGATGTCGTTATATTCAGGACTGAATAACCCAAACTGCCGAAAAAGGTTTCATGACATTCGCTCCGGCGACAATGGCTCCCATGGAAAAATCTGCACGTTAAGCCAAACATGAAACCTATAACCCCTGCCAAACCTAACACTAACCCTAATCCTTATCATCACATTATTCTGAACCAAATCCCTATCACAACCCTGACCCATACCCTACGTCTTTGGAGAATTTTAAAAAACATTTTAAGTCCCACCTTGTGAGTTTGCATGATCTTGATTGATTTTTTGTTCTTTGTATATGTACTTTTTTCTCTCTGTCCACCTTTTGTGCATCAGATATATTTGCTTTTGATTTTTCGTACTTAGGGGCCAGCGACTTATAAGGCTAATAGCTCTTTTTGTTGACCCCAATTCCCATAAAATGTCTCTTATGTAAATGTGTTCTTTTAGCCTCTTACCTAGTAATTGTTTAATGTTATCATTTCCATCTCTTGTTTATTTGTCATATTTCTGTATTTTTTATGGTGAATGAAATAAATGAATCTGAAATCTGAATATTAAGACAGGAGCAAATGTCGCAGGAGCAAATGTCGCGTCACCGCCAAAAAAGTAGGGCTTGAAATGGTCACGTGATTGAAAGTGCAATGGGATTCGATTTCATGGAAATATTTCTTAAGATGATTATGTTGCCCTCCGCGAAGTATTGTATTATGATGGGCTTTTTGAATCTGTGAATGTATCAGCATGTCCTCAGTCCAATTGTAGTAGGCATGAAAAATTGTAGCGCTAGAACAAAGGGCGTAAGAAAAGTAGTTTTTTTATCAGAGCTCAGGCAGAATAAAAGAGATCAGCGAAAATTTGAACCTAATTGGACACCGAATAAGAAACTTATACCCATATGCAGTTTTCTGTTTTTGACACTACCCTAGCTATTGTTGATATGATTTGTGGTCTACTAACTCTCAATAAGTTTTATACACAAATTTAAATGTATTCTTTATTACCCTGTTATGTTTTCATTGCCCTTTTCTCAAAATGCGAAAATCTTGAGCAAAATGAAAAGGTATGACGAAACATAGGGGAGTCGTTTTGTCAAAACATTGGAATGTTGCCACCCGGGATCTTCTGGACATCGAGTTGAATTTTGGTTGAACTTGAGTAAGACTAAGTAACTTAAAATAAAATTTTACCCAATAGCATCCAATCAACACAAACTAACGGATCAGGAGAACTAATATTGAGAAGACGTCCACAGATTACTGTCAAAAACATATTCAACTGACCTGCGACTTGAAGAAATCTTCCATCCAATACTTCTAAGCTGTACATACTGGCAGCATTCTCTAAGGCTTCTAAGAGATGATAACCCCAGAGTTCTAAAACATCTACAGTGTTGCCGAATGGAAGAACATTAGCGATATCCCCAATATTGATATCCCCTATGGCAAAAAAACAAAACAAAACAAAAAACAAACAAGAGAAAATTTTTATTCTTTAATGCAGTGAAAAAATAAACTTTTGAAATAAGGGTTAACCATGTTTACAAAACATACTAAAGGGTTTCTTTCCAAAGGTTAGCAACTTTCACACCAAAAGTGTCCTATTTTGAATCGGCCTTTTGAATTTCCTACAAAATAGATTTTGTCAGAGATGGAGGGTTAGATCCTGAATGGTAAGGATTGTGATTGGGGGTTTTAACCCATTCGTGACAGAGGGTCCACGTTATGTGGTTTGGTCTAATAACTTTTGATGCAGAACCCTAAAAATCATACCAAATACATGAGCAGAAAGAGCAACAAATTCTACACATACTGTGCCCGTTTTCGTTGCATCAATATTTGTTGTTTGATGCTGAAATTTTTTTAAAGGAAAATAAGCATTAAAATCCTTAAATTGGCAATGCGATGAAAATGTTAAAATTACCGTTTTCCCCTGCAAATTGGCAGCTTTATGACTTCTCATCATACATTCTGTGGTTGTGTGTCAATTTATATTTATTTCAGATACATGATGTTTTATAAGAAAAATGTAGCAATAAAAGAAAAGTGTTGATGTTGCCAATTTGAAGAATAAAACTGATCAAATTAGGCTTTAAATAATTCCTGTCACGAATGGGTTAATTAAGGTCAATGTGGAGGCGAGTTGGCTTAGTCGGTAAACCGTTTGCCCGTCGAACGAAAAATCGTGGGTTCGAATCCACCCGGGAGGATGAACTGAAGCCTGAGTTGTAGATTTAATAGCTGCCCCTTCCCTGTTTCAAAGACGCAAAGAATCATACTTTAATAAAGACAAAAAAAAACAAACAAAAAAGGCGTCACATGTTACTTACACCGATACATTTATAAAATGCGCCAATGATTAAGAAATCACAAAATATTCCAATTTTGAATTCCTAGACTTGTTTCGTTCCTCTTTGCCTAGTACCATTTTCTTTCATATATCAGTACAAGTATGTCTCCCGTCACGTTACCTCTTACCCTGACTAATCGAAGCCCTGATGGAGCCACCGTTCATCAGTGCTATCCCGACATCGTTCCATCGCAGTTCATCTGGGTTCTTGTTGTTCTGACTAACCATACCGTCTGCGATCAGATTGCCTAGGTTACACTCACGCGCTCGACACATGGTGCGGTCACCTTCGAGGAAGGCGTGCGATATTCCGACGAACATCATCGAAGAGTTCCGAACGACGCCCGCCCATTCTTCTACCTCATCCAGTACCGTCTGGTCTACATTTGAGTAGGAAAGGGCAAGAGAAAATAATCTGAATTATTTCCTATCACTTCAAAGAATATGTGGTTTTAAATGCTATCCAGATTGTGTATTTTTAATACGTAAGATTGCACATCTTAGTAGTAAAGTGCTCCCATTAAAAGGGGATTCTGGAAGTGCTCAACGCTGTATTGGGTATATTTCATAGCAGCACCTAATCGTAAGTGCGGTTTTCAAGGGGCACGCGAACGATTTGCGATGGACGCGAATGTCAAAAAATGGCAAAGTCCGACAGTCGCATTTTATTCTGCAAAAGCTCGCAAAACGTGCGCGTAGGTTCGGCAGCTTCACAAATCGCTCGCGGGCGTCGTTTTTAGTTCGGCGGATATTTAAAAATTATTTTTTTTTTTTTTTTTTTTTTTTGCGAGCGTTTCCCGCATCCCGGGGCGTTTTATTCGTGATTTGTTCTCAAACATGTCTCAAAAGCTTCTTCATATGCGCAGGACCTGCGCAAGACATGCGCGATGTTCGCAAAGTCTTCGTAAATCCTAAACCAGATCACGAAAGCTTGCCGAATGTCTCGCGCAAGCAGCGAAGTTCGCCCGATTATTGTTCTTGGAACATTTGCGTTGTTCGCATTTAAATCGCGTGTTCTTCGTGTATGTTGACTGGCCGCAGTTCATCTACGATACACATGACATTCGCACATACGTCGTGAGAACTTCGCACAAACTGCACAAGAATGGTTTACAACTCCATTGTCGCGAGACATTTGGACTTTGCCATTTTTTCGACATTCGCATCCTTCGCAAATCATTCGCGTCCCCCGCACTTAATATGTTTTTCCATTGCATTTTCCCTTTTTTAATTTCTTTGTTTGTTTGTTTGCTTGCTTGATTGCTTGCTTCTTCAGGTTTTGTTTCGTTTTGTTTCGATGTCTTATTTGTTTGCGATTCCAAATTCTAACAAAAACTTGTCACTCTCCGGGTAAGCTCAGTTTGTCTTATAAATGCGTTGTTGTTGTTGTTTTTACTTTAACACTTGTCTTTTCTCTTTTTTGACGGTTTTTTTTTTTCTCTTGTTGTTGTCTTTTAACATTGTATTTGTCGTATTCGTAATCAATTTAGATAGTGCTCATTTGATTCACCACTATTGTGTGGTCCTTTAAAGTCGTCAAAGTCCATCCCCCACCACCTTTTTTTTTTTCTTCTTCTTCTTCTTTTTTTTTTTTGCCATAAAGTCAGAGGAAAGAACGAATGCACTTCTGCATCTAAAAGCTTGGTGTCACAGAACTTTTAAAACTGATTGACATCAGTCTTATACGGAACGTGACATCAGAACAGTTTGAAAAATCAAATTCAAGTTTCACATTCAATTAAACACAACTGACTGGATTTAAGACATTTTTCACGCCTTGTAAATACTCAGCGTGATATTTTGCTGAAATTTAATAAAAATTCTTCGATAATATCACATTAATTGTTGTCAATCAAAATAATCATAACAAGTCGTTAATATCCATTAATGCAAAAGACGATAAAAGCTCTTTAGAAATCGAACACAGCCAATTAATTTTTCATTTTCTACGCCATATTAGGATTAGCTGTATAACAACATTTATTTGATTACTATGGTGACTATGTTTTAAGTAATATTTCTATTAAAATTATCACAAAAGAAAAACTAATGTTTTACAAGAAGAAAAACGACCTTCACATAAAATACATCCTACATTTTTTCTTCCTCGCACTTATTTGTATTCTTCTTCTTTTTTTTCAAGATTATGAAGATTGCATTTCCTGCTTATTCTTATTACATGAATCATACCTTGCAATAAGATGATTACCATCAGCGATCTATCCATCTATGTCATTATAAAATTATAAATTACTTGCAAGTAACCGAAGAAGTCCAAAAACATGCTCTGACATGTCGAAGATTTCTGCACTTTTGTAATCTCGTGATGCAATTCTGAGATCCCCAATAAACCCTTCTTTTCCTGAAGCATTGTTCATGTTGTTAGCAGCTCAGCGCGAATTGTTTTCTTCACATCTCCATGAACATTGTTCCCAAGACATCAATTGTTAGCCTACTTCAATCATATCAAAACTTCTATAGCCAATTTCATACTCTGCCGACCTTCAGCATAACAAATATTGAATCCTTCTCATGCCGTATTGTTCTTTTGTTTAAGAACATGGGTTTCTTTAAAATATTATAGACGCGCAGAAAGTGTGAGGTGTTTGTTAAGAAAACAAGAACAAATTGAGTGATGGCTGAAGCAGGAGCGACTATAAGGAGGGAAAATATTTGCAATTGTTTGTGGGACGTCTCAAACATCTCGACAAATAATGTTTTTCAATCAAGCAAATAGCTTATTCTTGTCGCAATGTGATGACTAATAGGTTATTTCTTACCTGAATCAGCTGAACAGTGCAGAGAGCAACTGTTTTATTTTCCCTCTTCAGTTTATATTGGCTCACTTTGGAGTAGATCTACTAGGGGAGGGGGTGATCAGGGGCGTACTGGGCTGATGAGTTGGGGAGATTTTCCCATGTGTCGCATGATATTTTCAGCTCGGTCGTCGGTCGATTTATGGTCTCAGATGCGGGCGTCAGGGCAACACGCCCCAAATTTTAAAGGCGGTGACGCAAAAGGCTGTGTCCCCCTAATTCTAAGCTGAGGATCCTGTTTTTTAAACCCAAATTTTGATGTATCCTCCACCACCCCCATTTTATCAACTTATGTCCACCAAGCTAAGCTGAGGACCTTTTCTTCTTCTTCTTCTTCTTCTTCTTCTTCTTCTTCTTCTTCTTCTTCTTCTTCTTCTTCTTCTTTTTTTTTCTCTTCTTTTTTTTTTCTTTTTTTTTTTGCTTTTCAGCAAATTTTTGGTGTTTGTGTCCTAAAATTCTATGTCTCTCAAAACAATTACCCCCCCCCAAAAAAAAAAAAAAGAATATATATATAACGGATCGACACCCCTGGTCTAAGGGTTAGTCTCATCAAAATTCCCTAACCGAATTTCGGTCCCTGACCACCTCTTGGGGTAGTTAATTTTGTCTAGTCTAACGTGATTGATGAAAGGAAAATACTGATGTACGATTTACGAGCATCACAAGTGGCGTAGCCTGTGTCAGGGCACTTTAAGGGGCAGCGATCACACTGAATTTCAATTAAGTAAGGCACCTGCTTATGGGATGTGTAGGGGGAATGTATAGAGCCTCTCCTTTTAAATCCCCCCCCCCCTTTCTCTCCTCTTCCCCTTCCCTTTTCTCTTTATCTCTCTTTACCTTTTTTAATTCATCTTTTTCTTTTCCTTTTCTCCTCCTTTTTACGGAGAGATCATAACTCTAAAAGTTAAGGATCAATATATAATGAAAGAGGGTTTTTTTTCATTTACCATATAATCTGATTATGAATCTTTGGAATTTCGAACGTTCGGACTGACATCACAGTCTTTAGGTTAATGAACCATCGGATCAACGTGCCTTTAGGTTGTGAAACTTCGATAAAGAGAAACTTCTTTTGGACATTGTGAATGTTACGACTCATGACTGGGTAAGAATTTTATCCTTCCCTGTTTCACATCAGATGTTGTGCGTGACACAATAGATTTTACTCAACAATACATCAAGTTCAGCTTGCACACCCAACATCCAGCATAAATTGAACCATGGTTGATAAAATGTTAATAGTCAAATATAAATGACAAAGTGGCGGGTGGTGAAATGGGTTTTTTTTTTCTTCCAAATGCTACTACCGGCACCCCACGATTAGCAGTGTTAATGAATGGTTGTTAAACCGAGCAAACAATAATACAGCAGACTTTGTAACGTAAAGTGCTCAGTTCACCCCCCCCCCCAAGCACCACCCTTCCGTCTCCCCGCCCCCTCCCAAGGCCCTCAAAAAACATCAGTAAAGCTACGTGTGAGAGAAGGGAACACAGAGAAATAAGGAGGACGCAAACGTCGTTTAAAGGTATAGGTATTAAACAGTGTTGACAGCTCCATTGTTGATAGCACTGAACGCAAAGAAAAAGTTAACATTTTGCACAAGACACCTTGAATCCATAGAAAACCAAGAGCAAGAGCTTTCCAGCCGTACTTTATTTATCTGTTTGTAACCTATGTCTGTTTAATACGAAAATACAAACCTTGTACCGTAGAGTTGTCCAGCAGAATTGGGTTCCCTTCATACGCTATAACCTCGCCTGCGTCGTTGAAGGTGACATTGAGACGTCCCAGGTACTTTCCGAATGTGTAATCTTGAACGACCAGGGCACGACCACCGCCTTTCTGATCACTGACCACCAGTGGATAATCCCCGTACGGAACCTCAGATGATGGTGGTTCCCCTGAAATGAAGATGATGAAATTGATTATTTCTGTGCTCAAAGGATTAAGAGGACTCCTCCCTCACCAGGTACCAATTTATCTCCTGTGTAAATAGTGGCAAATGTAGATTAATGTATTGGCAACGGCGCTTGGGCTCTGACCATTGATCCTTGCTTTGTAAAGTACCATTTTCAACACAGGGTACAATTTGATTTTAGCACATTATGTATGAATTAGATGAGATTATTAACTTCTGGGGATGTGTCTTTCACAAGGTGGAGATGTTGTGGTATGGTGGTTCATTATACTTGACTCTCAGTCAGAGGGTTGAAGGCTCGAATGCCAGCCCGGCGCTCAAGTCCTTTGGCAAGACATTAATCCACGTTTGCCACTCTCCACCCAGGTGAAACTGGGAACCCGATTATGTTAATATAGAGCGCTACATATTTCGCCGCTAAGCTATGACAGGGGTAATAATGTAATAAGCGTCACGACATGGCAGACCTGAGCGCTATATGCAAGAAGCCACCATTATTATTATTATTATTAAGATAAATCATTAAATAAATCCCAAAAGAGAAGCCAGCGAAAGGGTCCATTTTCATATTTACTTTTATGAGTAAGTAAATTTTTTTATTAAAACAAAATAAAGAAAGTGGAATATTGTATAATCGTGTATGGGACATCTGCGGTCATCTCACAACTAAATATGAGGAAAGTAATTTTGTTTCTCTATTAGATCTTTTAGTGAAACTACGAAAAATTAACATTTTGATCAAATCCAAGGCCTTGACCGAGGCTATGTACATGTATTCACTTTGGATCATTATCTTTTCAGTTTTTACCCATACATGTAAGTCAATTCTTCTCACTCTCCACTTCTCAAGAGTAGTGGGGAAATAATGCTTCAGTTTGTGTGCCACAAAAGAGTCTTTACAAATACAAACAGAATTGTTCGTTAAAGAAAGAATTGACCTTGTGCATTCAATTGCATTGAATGTGTCCACTTGTGTTAAGACTATTATCCATCAAAAAGATACAAAATGGGCTAAAGAACCTGCTTATAGTCGCGCTGAAATGAAAATACAAAATGAGGCAAAGAAATTGCTGAGAATTGGTTTTCGTACCTGTGGTGCCTAACTGAATGACAGACCAGTACATGTTCTCACTACTATACCGGTTAATATTACAGTTTTGATAAATACCGGCACCCCCCCCCCCCCCCCCATCCTTCGCAGATCAATATTACCTTATTTTTCTTACTGTAATCTTATTTGTGCCAACAGCAAAACAAAATTTGTAATAAAAAAAAAATTAAAAAAAATAAATAAATAAAAAAAACGATATTACAGAAGAATCTGGGATGCACCCTTACTCTCACTCGGGTCCTACCTTTAAACAATCAAAGTTATTAAAATTTACTTACAGTAACTTACTCCAACTTGGTATTTTCATGTATAAATGTATAAACAATATTTTACCAGATGATTTCAGCGATCTCAATCTGTCTATCTGCAACTCGGATATTCATATATACGAAAGTAGAAGTGCCAACCACATTCGTTTACCAAAACATAGAACTATGAGACTCCAATATGATATCCGATACTCTGGGCCCAAACTATGGAATACTTTGCCTGATCAAATACAACACTCCCTTTCGTTCCAAACGTTTTCACGCAAGATGAAATTGTATCTGATTACCAGGTAAGTATGTGTTTATCATGAAGCTGGCTTCTTATTTATTTATAATAATATTTTGCTTCCAAGTATTTATAGTACTTGGAAGCAAAATATTATGTCTGGTTTCTTATACTCAGACTATATGTCGCATATTAAATTATATCATTATGGATTCCAATGATGTGTTCAATAATCTCTTTTACATATTTTCCATATTATGTGAGCGTTTTTACCCCTTCTTCTCTCATAAAACTAGGACAGAATATGAGATGTGCGCTACCTTGTAGTAGTTTTAAGTCCAACTAATTTACGAATTTGCGATGATTTGGTTTGTTACCCTTGAAACATTTCATAATAAAATTGCCATCCTTTCTCTTTCCATTATAATCTTTTCCATTCTTATTTCTACCCCAACTTCCTTCATTATAACGTTAAATAATGTTTGTGTATTTGTACATTGCATATTCTTATTAGTATTGTCATTTTGTCTTCGGCGTCCCCAACACAGGCTTCGCTTCCCGGGTTTTTGCCACCTCCTCTGCCACATGTCTGTACATGCTGTATTATATACATGTATATTGGAATTTTGTACGTTATGTTGCTGACTCAGAAGGAAATAAATGTGAATTTTAATTTCACTTTCAAAAATCAAGGAAGTTGTGGGAATAACATAAAACTTCTGTTGTACACAATGAAGTATAATTCCCTTTGATTTTATTCATTCTTTTCATGTTAACTGTATTAACTATATTTTTACGCATGTTTTGAACTAAAATAACTTCCTGTGCGGATTTTGATACAATAAATATTCCCATGAGAACAGTGCGCTTTTTATCGCAAAGCGAAGCATTTTGCCGAACATAAATCATCTTAAACAGTTAAAATAGCGACTATCACACCGGTCTACAAACTATTAGTGACAACATACTTTTAGGATGGAATTTTCACATACATACATACATGGCCAGAGGGTTCAATTATAAAGAGGAAACGAACCAGTAAGAACTTTCCTATCGCATGCTATTCTTGGTAATTTTTTTGTTGCTTCAACACTGAGCAAGGCATACTTTGATTCCAGTATAATAACACATTGTTGTCATACAAGTTTAGGGGTTTCATTATTTTCATATTTCGATGATATGCCTACGGTATAATATGTATATGGGTCTACGCCAATATAAAACCATCACCATGGTGATTGAAGAGTACTTATTCTCAAAAGTTTACTTTGTAATTACATGAATTTTAGTTGTTGAATTTGAAATGGTTCATTCATCGCTGCCATTGTTCGAGTTTCGAAAAAAAAAATACAAAGCAAAAAAGACAAAATACATACGTATATAACATTTGGCTGTTCTTACCATTAATCATGGAAAACGTAAAGCAAACTAATCTAGAGACAATCATATCAAGGCTTGATTGTGATTTTGAAAGTGAAATACACTTATAAGAGGTTTAGATATATTTATTAAATGTTTAGTGTTAGATTAATGGCATTATTCGAGATATTACACGCTCGATTGTTTTAATGGATTCATCTATCACAGGTATTTGACAGGTGTATTATTATTACTAAATATCTCATGGATGACATAGTTTTGGAACTGATGATTAACAGATAAAATTGTTTCCGATGATAATAGATAGCCTATCATAAATAACTGAACGGATCAATGAGAGTTTCCAACAGAGTGCGTTGTTTAAACAGCAAATAAGATTTGTTCGTCTGAAATTTGTTCGCACTAGGTTTGTCCTATTATAGCTTCAAATGTTTTCAAATGAAATATTCATTCGTAATTGTCCTTTCAAGGTCATTTTAAACCGAAATTTTATTCACTCTATACCCGTTTTTGTTTTGCTTTTGTTTTTGTTTTTGCCCTGTTTTTACCTGAAAAGTTTCTGAATGGGTTAAAAGTAGGACTATAGAGACCTCAGATCTTGATCTTGCTATCATAACAATTCACAGATCTGCAATATTTCTAGCGCCTTTCCTTTGATGGTGAGGTTTATAGCTTTAACACTTTCTTTGTACTTTGTGGTTGCTGGGATGAGTATCATTTCTGAGGTGGTTCATTTCAAAGATCCAATTTAAATTGTGACCTTTGAGAGTGGTTTGCGAGATGCAAATCGATACCTTAATGTTTGCTATTCCACTTTAAGGACATGCATCTAAAGGACTGGAGCCTGAAGAAAAGCTTCGTATAAAGGAACAAAACACTGGCTCATACAAGACGGAACACTTGTTTATTATGGAGAAGCTGGAAGGGAATCTGACGGAGTACAGCGAATAATGAGGTTTATGACAAAACGTTCCAGGCCAAGTCGGATATGATGAATGAACGGTAGATTTAAACGTGCATACTGAAAAGGAAGCTTTCAATCAAAGAGGATTTAGAAAGGAATGAAAATGAATTAATGAAAATCTCGGATAAAATCCGATACAAACTAAAAGTGTTTATGAAGTTGATGGACGTGAGATACACAACAAAGAACGAAAGTGCACGCTGATGTACATGCAGAACTGTGGGAGAGTTTCTTCATTTTCATCAATACCTTCATTTTAAAGGAGTAGACGACTTTTAATGATTTTTATTTTTCTATTCATTAATTTCATTTTATTTGTGTTGTTCCAGGCTGATGGGATAAACCGAATTTTCATTTTTTAATGGGAGTCCAAACAAAACAAAAAAAGAAATAATATGAGAAGCTGTATAGGAATTCTCGCGGGTTTAAACCGTCTGTGTATGACCACTGGACAGTACCTCTGAAACTATTACCGAGAAAATATTCCCCACTAATGTTTGACGTTTCTTTTTGGAAGGAGATTTTACTCATTTTCATCAAAATATGCATTTTAGATAATCTTAAATACTGATTCATTCCACATAAATTTTCTCTGATTTTTTTTAAAGAACGTTTTAAAAAAAAACCACTTATCATGCTAATGACTATCAAGCACCTAATTTAAAAAATAATAACTGTATGTACATACAATAAGATTCTCTCTTACATAATCCTCTTTTTATGAGCATATCAAATGTGTGTACGTGTGTTTGCGCGCGTTTATAGCTGTTTTTTTTTTTTTTTTTTTTTTTTGCTGCTGTTATTTGTTTTGATTGATGATTGTTACTGAACAGCATTGTCATCAAAACAGGGCCTCATGAAAGACCAACATAATTGGTGAAATGCGCTATCTTGTATAAATTTTTGAAAAATAATAATGATAGATAAATAAGTGAATGAATAAATAATAAATAAACATACATATGAATATAAATGAATAAATAAATAAATGTTCTATCTCACCTGTATATAAAAATGTATCTGTATGACCACCGACTACCACATCCACACCGTCTACTTTTTGGGCGATCTCCAGATCAATATTGATTCCTGAGTGACCCACAGCGATGATTTTATTGATACCTGCTTCTTTGAAAATATCCACTTCTTTCTGTATACCTTCAACCTCGGAAGAAAAGATGCAGTCCCCTGTGATAAGAGAAAAGAAAATATTGTGATTAATACATTTAAAACTCATAGGAATAACAATACCCATTGCACGGGACTTCATTATCAGCGACTGCCCAGGCAGTGTTTGACGAGTCATGTGATAGTGAAGGTATGAAGGAGATCTCAATTTTTCCTCGTTCGCCATCGGGAATAACATGAAGAAGACGACGAAAGTGACTCGGAAATAAGTATCTTAAAGAAATAAGATAATTCAGAGCGATGGACCACGCAGGCAATGTTGAAAGAATTAACAGATTCTGCTCTTTGAATTATGAAGTTCCTTAGTCATCATGGAGAATATATTTCATTTCACTTTCACCATAATACAAACAAAAAATGAATTCACCGATCAATCACAAGCAAACAAGCTTTTCCTATACGCCGAAGCTGTAAATCATGACTGTGTTAGGAGTGACTGAAAATTGAGTTGATGGGCTCTGTTTTCAAAACGCGCTTTTTGATATGGATTCATTTATTTCGACCATGATATTTTCTCAATTACACTCCCAAGAATTTGAATTTTATGTACTTACTATCATGACTGAATTCTAATGTTTATGCTGTAGAATACTTTCTTATATACACTGCTAAACTATAGTGAATTAATCAATCTTCCTTTCCCCCTCATAATTACATTCTCCCCTTTTCTCTTCTCCTATCTCTCTCTCTCTCTCTCTCTCTATCTATCTATCTCTCTCTCCCCCTCCAAGGTGGATGGAGTGATTATTGTATCGGTTCAGATCAAAATGGAAAACCATCAACAAAGCTTGAAGTTATTTTAGCGTTCCTTAATCAGTTAATCTCTTAACCCCTCTTTTAACCTTCTTAATACTGCGTTTCCCTGATCACATCCCGTTCTTTTTTCAGACATGCTTAAAATGCACACACGAATGGCTAACCCTTCCACAAATGCAGTATTCACCTTTTTCCTCTTTTGTCTCAGACAGAAAATAATTGCTGGAGACCCCGCGCCGATTTCCAGTGAATGCTTAACCTAGTCAAACGTGAGTGGTGGCATTTTTCAATATCCGTTGAGTATCCATAACATGTAGACATAATAAGGCTAAGAAGGTTTTAATATCAGAGACGGGGTCACTCTATCGTATGGTTCCTACCGCCTAGGCGCGCCTGCACCAAATTTCTTGCTTTTATTAAAGTCTCACTCAGAAAGTAAGATGAAATATGTGCAACATGATATGCCCGCTTATGCGAAAAGATACTTCCTGCGGACATTATGAGCGTCTTGCTTTGTTTTTGTTTTTGTGTTTGTGTTTGGTTTTCGCTTGTGTGGGTGTGCCTATGTGCGCGGAAAGAAGGAGAGAGAGAAAGTCGGGCGTAAGGAATAAAATTTCTTTTTGCTCCCAGAAAATAATTTCTTTCCTAGTCTTCTTCAGTCATCCATTCTACATCGACTTCTTTCATTCGATCATACGTCTTGTATCACCAATGTCAATAATTACAGCAGATGTGTTTAAAACAAGATGTGCATACTCTCCATGCTCTCGGTGACGGTCACTTAACTTTGTATTATGACAAAATAGCACCTATATTGAAACAAATAGTGTATACAGGCACTTCATGAGGAACACGAATTGCGTAGACAAATTATGTTACCTGACGATGAAATTTCATGAGTTCTGTAGTACGTGTAGCCGATTATTCCTATCTTTTCTCCGTTCAATTCTCGTATTACACTCTTGTCAAAAAGACCGTTGATGGACTTTTCAGCTGAGGCGTCAATGTTGCAGCTTAGAACAGGGAAAGTTGTGTTTAGGAGGAATGGCTCCAAACCCTCGGGCTCGTTGTCGAATTCGTGGTTTCCTATTGCCTGAAATATAAGAAAAGGATAAGGAAATAAGAGGAAATTTATTACATGAAACGCAAATGAGTTAAACTGAAATGTACTGTGTTAAACAGAATTGAATTGACTGGAATATTTATCATCCATTAGGGAGCTTGTGTTTCGTCATGTATGAAATTTATTTAATTCAAATTTACAATTCAAACTGCAATGTAGATTGCGAAATGGACAAGGAAAAAATTAAGGACCTGGGCCGGTATTCAATTCAATACTTGGAATAAGTAAAACTTTAACTAAGTATTTTACTTTGCTAAGAAATTTGCTTAAGTCGTATTCAATTCAATACTTTGAATTTTACTTTAGTAAGCCAACTTTAAGCCAAAATCCTTACTGATAAGCATTGTGACGTCATACGCCATGATATACTTCTGCGCAGCTCATGATGACTGTGTACAAAAACCTATGCCTACTACTACCAGTCAAGGCCTCCAAAATAATTGGCTTAAGTCACCCCAAGTCACCTAGGTAGGTGTCTAGATTTAGAGTAAAATACTTAGCCAAAATAATGAATTGAATACCACATTCTGCTCAGTATTTTATCTAAGTAAAAAACTAAGCAAAGTACTCATATTTCTGACTTAAGTATTGAATTGAACACCGGCCCTGGGGGCTTTTTTTCACAAAGAGTTAAGTTTGACTTAAAATCAGACGTAAGAGCCACAGCGCATCCGGTATTTAACGCGTAATCTCATTAATAGACTTCCCAATGCGCTCGTCCCCTGAGCATGATCTGACCAATGCGGTGATGCGTAATATACAGCACACATCTAGGAATTTAAGTGCGACTTGAGTCCGACTTAACTCTTTGTGAAACACCCCCGGATTTTTTTCCTCTCGACCAAGAGGCGCAAAACAACTTGAAGCATTTCACTAGCCCTCATTTATTTCCGGATTCATTTATTGATTTATTGAAAGCACACCTTTACAGAGTAGGGTGTTCAGCTGACATGTATAGAGAAAATAAATGAATATAATACACAGAAATACAATCAATTTCCAGGTAAATTTAAATAAAACGAAGATTTTAAAAAGCTGTTGCTCTACAGGGCTCTGTTTACACTGTAGAAAAAAATGGCATAGGAATTTACAGTAAATTACTGGCACTTAGAGCTGCGAGAAATTTGCTGTATGTTTTACAGCATTGTACTGTTTATTCTACGGTAAAACTGTAAACAGTAGTGCATAAATATAAAAACAGATTTATTTAACTGGAAATGTTAAAGTATTTTACTGTATCAGTTACTGAATTTACAGTAAATTGCTGGCAACCCTGCTGGCAGCAATTTACTGTCAACAGCTACAGCAATTTCTTTTTTTACAATTTACGTTGTCTAAATGGAAAAGCACATGACATAAATGTATAAAGTTATAATTTCAATACAATTTGAATACAGTTTAAGATAAGAAAGCTACACACATTTGATGATACATAAGAGCAAATGTACGAAAAAGATTATTAAAATCTGTTATTCCATTGGGCTTTGTTTACATTAACACCCCCCCCCCCCCCCGGGGGGGACCCCGCTTAAAAAAAAGGAAAGTACATGAGAAATAATGTACAGCCTTCTTTCATGTTTATAGTATTACTTGTAAAACGTGAACAGTGCCATCTTGCATTTATCATACCGGTGACGTAGATATTCTTCAATTAGGCCTATGTAACTGTTGAAACACGAAAGCTATTTACACAGTGCAATTACTTTATCCTGCTACTAATAATCTCATCACTGACATAATCACGTTAATGACATATCATTGCACTCAATATCTCAATTAGCGCATCAGGCGTGACAAGGATAACGGTGCGATGTGTTTGAAATTCTACTAAATAATGTGTACATAATCATATGAGAGAGTGGAAATAGGAAATCATTATTTCCGTGCATCACGCCTGGAAAATTAAATGAGCATTGTATGTAATTTGATTAAGCTTCCCCTTGCCATCCGACATCAGGTTGACATAATATAATATAAGCCAATCCATCACGAGGTTGTGGCTATAGGGGAACTAGTCCGAGCAGTCCATATGATTTCAGCTTGACTGGTCCCGACTGGTCCTCTCGAACGTACTCAAGAATAAGCTTTATTGTGTCATTGGTTCCACTCCGTGATTTTTGCTTTAGTTATCTATAGGCACGTAATGAATCAATGGGAGAACCCCAGAGTGCCCCAGACCGAATATCACAAAACCACGCATGACCATTCCGACAGGCCTGGGGAAGTAGAGAAAGAGAAAGAGAAGGAAAGATGGAGGGTAAAAACTTTCCTAAAAACATTGAGAAAAAAAACCTTATTCTCGATGGCCTTGTTTCTTGACACTTGCAGACCTACCCTCCATCCTTCTTCCCTCCGCCGCCCCTCCTCCCTGGCACAGGTGTCCCATCAATGGCTGAACATATGCTACGACGCCATTTTGTACGTTTACGTATTTCAAGGGGGAAAAATAAGGAAATCCACCGATATATCAAAATTCCCAAAAAAAAATATATACTTCAATGTTTTGAAGACGGAGACCTTCCACACAGCGAAGTTGACTTTGCCCTACTCAATTTATTTCCGATTATTGGTGGGAAATGGAATACCGGTATGTGATGATTACATTAAAATCATCCTGCATTGTCTTCATGCAAGTGTGGTTTTCATCAGGAAATGTAATTCAATGAAATCACTTGGAAAGTGATATGACATATTCATGTAATTATGAGTTGATGGTCCCGTTTCCTTCTAATGTTTTTTTTTTCTGTTACAACTCTACAACTCAACTTCTAAGCTCTATAAAAAAATTTCCAGCGCTTCTCCCACAGCTTTTAATTTCTTATATAAAGTGGATACCACTCTGCTATCTTTAATTTGAAGTTATCATCCAGTAAAATTTCTGTGCCAGTTTAAAGGAAACCAACACTCTCAAGTCAAGTATTTTTTTTCTAATGAAAGCCAAGAAGGAATAAAACAGATCAGTGAAAAATTGGGCGAAATCGGACACGGAATAAGAAAGCTATGGCTATATGGAATTGTCTATATGAATTTTTTTGACACTACCATAGCTATTGATCGTATCATTTCGTGGACAACTCTCAATATGTTTTGTACACATGTAATTCGACTTTTTCTTTTTGCTTAAGATTTGCATATTTTCTTCAGCCAAGCTCAAGATATAATGCAGGTGTGTTTTCTCGACAATATATTTGGAATAAGACCAATGAAAACATGTGTTCTTCAAGTAAATATGAGCTAGCGAAGCGAGCGAGCCAAAAATAACCGCTTTTCTGGTTTTCAATCGCATTTTCAAATAGAAATTCTAAAATAATTATGATGGTAGTTAAAAGGCATATTTTTAAAAATTGTATTTAAAAATTAATTCAGATATCAATGTTTACCAGAATCCGGGAAGGGGGTGATGGTTGGTCTTTCAATGCAAGTGTTTTTGTTTGTTTGTTTGTTTGTGTTCTTTTAATGAACATGCTCCTGCGTCATTAAGAGACAGTTACGATTGCTACAGGGAACAAAAAAGCAGTCTCTACCTTCAGGGGGAGGGGGTTCTGGTTTACGTGGTTGCAAAGCAGGTTTGAGCGCATTTCTACAAATGCATTCGCAGGCTGTAAAAATTCCATTAATTGATACATTATTATAGTGGCAATGTATTCCCGACAAAAAACATAAGTAAATACTACATAAAAAAATCACATTTACTAAGAACCATCGCTCAACTTGAATATGGGGTCACGTGTGCTCGCAGATTGGCCAGTCAAGAAATCCTCGGGCTGCAGCCCCAAGCACGCCAACACCCAGCCCTCTTTCACATTTCCTTTGTTCAGTTATGTTTTCAACGTTCAGATATGCTTTGTAGAACATTAACTCGGCCGGAATCAGGCTGCCAAATTTTAGGTAGGTTCAGCGGTCTCGTATCATTAATTCGTTCTTATTTGTAGGGTGAGGGTTAGACGAATCAGGGAATGATTATATTTGTTTCGCACTCGATTAGCGCTGTTGCGATCCGAATATCGTCTTAATTTGACAGTTTTATTGCACTCAGTTCCATGGCGGAATTCATCGTCTATGCAGATCGGGTGTTCTTAACTTGGGTGTTACCATGGTTACCCAGTGGGCAATTTGTGTTTTTTTTTATGGATTCCCCGAAATTGTAGTTGCATTATATGGGGTAACCACCATGCAGTTGTGTAGTGTGAACTGCAATGGCGCGACATGTACGTGTCAAGAAAAAGATGTAACAACTTGCATTTTTTGGGGGGCGACCCCAGTCGTGCACGGAAGATGAGTTTCAGGAATCTCCAAAGCATCCCCCCCCCCCCTCCCTTGACCAAAGCGACTTATTCGTCATGCTCTGTAAGGTGCACGCCCATTAACTATGATCTCAGAATATGACCAAATGTATGATTGCGAACACGGGTTCAGTGGAAGTTCATAAGGATGACAAAGCGCATTTAGATTTGGTCTTAAGTGGCTCACCGATTTATACCACCATTGCCTATGTCTGTTCTCATCAGATCATGGCTACTGGTGATCGCTCTTCAATTCGAACTCCTTCTCTGTACACTAACCTTATTTTCGGTTCCCCGCGCCTTTGGTCAAAGTGCTTTCCTCTTCTTTTCCAATTTAAAGAAACTTTAGGAACCTAGCTACCTTGTGAATAAACTGTTTGGAATGAAATGGGAATAACTGATTACGTAATACGTAAAATTTGGTTGTCTACTTTGAGGTTTTGGAATCGAGACGAAATTGCCTCATTCTTGCTGAAAAGCACCTGTAATGCACACAGAAGTGTGCAGATGGGACTACACACTTGTAACATGGATACTTAATCCGGACACTTCCGATATTTTGTCACATTTTCAAGATAAGGGCATTTGAAAAGCTATCATTTATGGCGCATTTCCAGTATGATATTCTTCCAAACTGACAAAAGGGGAACGTCCACTCACGATTTATTTGTCTTAAATCTTTTACCATCTATTTTCAATCTTCTAGTAGAATTCGACCCCTCTTTTGAAAGGGTTAACTCTGAAACTCTTTCTTGGACTCTGTTCATGAACCAGACATACCTGCACGCAAAATAAATGCTGACGTCATCCCCAATCATCACGTCATGTAACCTCTTCATTAGAGTTTACATGAGCCAAGCATGTGCTTTGTTTATGTTTCTCATTCTTTATAACTGATAATCATGATAATGGATTTAAGAGTTTTGTGCTTTTTTATAACAAATATCAATTAAAATCTCCTCGTCCTTCAACTGTCACAGGGGTTTTGTTCAACGTAAACCAAATATTACGCAAAGAGAAGAATAATATTTGAAGTGATTGTTGGCAGTGTTTGCAAAGGGGGCAAAATCCTCCGTTCTCTTCAGTTTAAGTTTACTAACAAACATCTGGTATTGACTTTGTATTTGATAAAAAAGTCTGCCTGTTTTGAAATAGGGTACCTTGTCTTCTTTGAAGGCTGCGTCATGAAATTAGATTTGAGATCGTCAGAAATCCAGAGTACAGGTTTTTAACATTATTCAGTTATGACCCAGTTTGGTATTTAGGGGGGAGGGCTTATATTACCGTCACGGTCACTCTAAGCATTTGCCAGGGCCGTTACCTCCATTCTTCATTCTTCTTCGTTTGTTGCATTCTGGCACAGAGAGTTCTTCCACCCCTACCCTCCTAACCCCCCCCCCCCCCCCCCGAAGAAATTATCGGGAGGTACAAGTGCATGCTCCGTACACCACTTATACACCAGGTTGGCATACCGTAAGCACACATAAAAAGAAAAACATTTTGAAGTGGGTGTTTGGGGGTTAGGTTTTTTTTTTTTTAATGATGCTCTCTTTTGCAAAAATCGTGGGTTGATCGTGGATTAACTCCTCAAAACTAACAGCACCCTCCCCCACCCTCAAAGTGTTAAGAACCGCCAGTCTACAATGCTCCTGCAAGCATGGGCATGACTTCAACCCGATGGTGAAAGGCAATCAAAGTACGGAGATTACACGTAAACTATCCCATGAGAAAGAAATAGGCCTAAGAAATATGCTAACCCGATTTCAAAGAACTTTCAGATATTAAAAGCTCGACCTCTTAAAATTTAAGCGGTCATTAACCAGTTCACTGACATGTTTTCATGTTTATTTCATTGTTCAAAAGCAAAAGATTTTCAGAAAAGAGACAGTGAAGTCACGAGAAAAATACGATAAAGGATGGAACTATTTGTGAATTGCTGTATTTATGAATTGCTTAAAAAAAGAATGGAATTGTATATGAATTGCTTTTCTGATCTTACAATTTCAAGAAACTATATATTTTTTAATCTCGCTCCCCCCCCCCCCCCTCCCTTGGAACAGCAGACTATTTTCCCCCTTTTCCTTTAAAAAGTCCGTTTAAAAGTGTGCCCGAAATATATGGGAGAAATTTATGTCTATGCTTATTAATAGTTCTTTCTGTGTGAATTGGATAACTCTTTCCTTAAGACTCAGTAATAAAGATCAGTCGTAAAATAGTAATAAAAATGCTCGCAAACGCAACCATTAAATTGCCAACTTGTACAGGAATTTTGAACGCTTCAAAACGTAATTAATTTCTTTTTCTTAATTTCTCCGATTTTTTTAAAATCTAAATATCCCTGAGATAATTCAATCATCCTTTCCTAAGGTAAACACCCCCTTTGAACCTGAAGATGTTAAATAGCACTGTTAAGACCGCATACCCCTTACCCTTAGAATTCCATGCCATTCCGATGCACTTTAAGACGTGGCCTAGGCCCATTAGGCTCGTATATCACAGACGTTAAGCTAATGAACCATGTCAGTCCAGATACCTAGGCTGGTGACGTCACAGTGAGGGTGGAGGAGCTGGGCGTCTTCGGGCACTACCCCCACGGTTGGAGTGTCTCTTTGCTGTCCCTACGGCTTCAAAACAAAGTGAAGACTTAGACAAACTGATTTTGTACGCTCAAGAAACCCGTTCTTTGTGTCAAGGTATCTGTCTTCTCGATTTCGAAGACACCAATTAAAACGATACTTCAAATCTGCTGGTCAAATAATATCAGAGACAGATGCCCAAATGGGTCTTCAAGCAACAACAACAACCTTGTTTTTATCAGCTTTTAATGTGCAGTACAACCTCTTAATGGGTTGTTTGGGTTAGATGCGAGGCGCCAGATCTGTATGTACAGAATGTCAATGGAAACGGAATATATGCATTTGAACATGCTTGACTGGGATTAGCTTATCCAAATCCTTTCCCCTCCCCGCCCCCTTATCAAATACTTTACATCCACCCCACTACCCCCACTGCCCATTACCACGATGACGTTATCCACTTTTAATCTTTGTTCATTCATCACTCCATAATGACTAGATGGTAAATGCGAATCGCTTGCTGCGATTTCGTTCATTCATGATTTGCGGTTGATGACTCCATGCAGATCTTCCCGATGAAGCTCCCTGCTTCAGCTTAGGGATTTCAAGTTTTTAATCTGTTAATCTGCAAGTCTTCGCTTTCCGCAACTAAGTGCACGCAAGTTTTGCCTCATACGTTTATTTTCTTTGCATTCAAAATTAGTATGAAAGCATACGATTACATTTTTGCTATAGGTTTCGTCACTAGCACAATCTAGATGGTAAAAGCGAATCGCTTGCTGCGATTTTGTTCATTCATGATTTGCAGTTCATTACTCCAGACTCGCGATATCGCCCCGACGAAGTTCCGTGCTTCAGCTTGGATTTCAGGTTTTTAATCTGTTGATCTCAAAGTCTTCACTTACCATAGCCTGCATGCAAGTTTTGCCTCTTACATCAATTGGCTTTGCATTCAAAAGTAATATGAAAGCATACGATGACCATTATTCTATAGGTTTTGTCACTAACCCACACTGGGATTCTGTAGATAATGAATGGGATAGTGCTTTATATCGGAAGCGTCGGATGAGAGTACAACACTTTCAAAACATGGTGGTCATGACGCATGAAAATTATTCAAAATTTGTGTAAGATTTGAAAGTACCCGAGTTTTAGGAAGTAGAGTTAAGAAGAAGCTTAAACCAGATCCAAGTCAAGATCTTTATCCGCTTGTTTCCTTTAGATTTCGGCCTGATTTTGGAATGTGATTTATTTTTATGATTCACCGATCATGTCATCATAGGGCTAACTATCGTCAAAATTTTGACAATAGGCACGTTAAAATGGACTTTGTGCATCTGTAATTATTGGATTCCTCTTCTTGACCACACTATTTACCGAGCCCACACAGGAAGAGTCTGTATATTTCAGCATAATTATTCTAAAGCAAGATTCTGGATTGTTGAAGAAGAACTGGGTCATTATGCTAGGAAGAAGGGAGATAACTGAACAAAAGGGTAAGATAGGCAGAATAGTGGTGAAATGTAAAATTAGTGGATTAGTAGCCTAGTAGAAGCAGTAATAAAAATAGTGATTGTGGTGGCAGTAGTAGGAGGAGGAGTACGAGAAGTAATAGTAATAGTACTAGTAGTAGTAGTGTTGTTGTAGTAATAGTAGTAGTAGTAGTAGTAGTAGTAGTAGTAGTAGTAGTAGTAGTAGTAGTAGCAGTCATGGTAGTAGTAGTAGTAGTAGTAGTAGTAGTAGTAGTAGTAGTAGTAGTAGTCATGGTAGTAGTAGTAGTAGTAGTAGTAGTAGTAGTAGTAGTAGAAGTAGTAGTAGTAGTAGTAGAAGTAGTAGTAGTCATGGTGTTAGTAGTAGTAGTCATGGTGGTAGTAGTCGTAGTAGTAGTAGTAGTAGTAGCAGTAGTAGTAGTAGTAGTAGTAGTAGTAGTAGTAGTAGTAGTAGTAGTAATAGTAGTAGTAGTAGTAGCAGTAGTAGTAGAAGTAGTAGTAGTTGTAGTAGAAATAGTAGTAGTAGTAATAGTAGTAGTAGTAGTAGTAGTAGTAGTAGTAGTAGTAGTAGTAGTAGTAGAAGTAGTAATAGTCATGGTGGTAGTAGTAGTAGTCATGGTGGTAGTAGTCGTAGTAGTAGTAGTAGTAGTAGCAGTAGTAGTAGTAGTAGTAGTAGTGATAGTAGTAGTAGTAGTAGTAGTAGTAGTAGTAGTAGTAGTAGAAATAGTAGTAGTAGTAGTGATAGTAGTAGTAGTAGTAGTAGTAGTAGTAGTAGTAGTAGTAGTAGAAGTAGTAATAGTCATGGTGGTAGTAGTAGTAGTCATGGTGGTTGTATTCGTAGTAGTAGTAGTATTCGTAGTAGTAGCAGTAGTAGTAGTAATAGTAGTAGAAGTAGTAGTAGTACTAGTAGTAGTAGTAGTAGTAGTAGTAGTAGTAGTAGTAGTAGTAGTAATAGTAGTAGTAGTAGTAGTAAGAGTAGTAGTAGTAGTAGTAGTAGTAGTAGTAGTAGTAGTAGTAGTAGTAGTAGTAGTAATGGTAGGTATCCCGACAACTATTCAATTCAGTTCAATTCAAATAAACATTTATTTTCTTTCCACTTGATTTGCGGGAGTTAACATTTTTTTTTTTTTTTCATTTCCACAGTTCTGTATGGTAACATGAATATCTAACAATAACATAAATCATGTCCTATCAAAGAGAGTGCTTTCCCTGGACCATCCTCCTCCCCCCCCCCCTTTTTTTCCCCTCTTTCCTGCGTACTTGTATTTTTATTGTACTGTATATACGAATTTATTTGCTGCATTTTAACATAATGGACTTTAATGAGTCCCTGAAAATCGGATTTAAAATTTTCTTGATTATATACTTCATCTCATTATTATGTCGCATTAATTGTACTGACCTTCCTCAAATCTATTCAGAGTCGACTATTTTCCATATATGTCTTGACCATGTTGACGGAATTAGAAACAAGTTATAGTAACGGTAATAAATCACAAATTGTACATATTACTGTTAACATCAATAAAGTTTCTCATTGCTTTATTGGATAAAAATGACGAAATCCACAGAGAACAAGGTTCGATAATGATACATTTCCTTCACCCCATTCAGTGCGATATAATTCAAACATTTTACTCCTTTTGCCGTATATCCGGCATCTCATATATTTTCTTTTAAATTATGTATGTAAAAATACACGCACATGTACTTCACTGTCATCACATGATCATGACGATCATCATATTTATTTTTAAGAAATAAGGAAGTCATTACAGGTGAGAGTACTTAGATATAAACTTGAGTTCTTCTCATGCATTTACATTGCGAAAGAAACTCTTTCCTAGCAACTGGGAATTGTAAATTAGTTGTATGTAAGAACAGATGTCTAGCAGTGTCTAGAGTGAGATTTAGAATCGTCAAATTGATGAGAATTTAACTCAATTTCCTTACAAGACACATGCACTACACACAAAAATGAATATATGGGACCACACACTGGCATATAAGTCTTCAGCTTTTTCTCGTCGCATTTCAAATATGGGGGCATTTGAAGAGCATTCCTTTCCAGGGGCTATTTGCAGGATGCTAACTGACATGAAAAGAAATGGAAAGCATGCAAATTATTTTTCTCTCTCCTAGAAAATGTAAGCTTCTCTTTCAGGATTCCTCCAGCAACAAGGCAAATAATAAGGCGAAATGTATTCAATTAGCCATCTTTTGATAACATGCGATGACTTTGGCGAAGGGGCGTGTCCCCCCCCCCCCCCCCCCCCCCCCCCGTTCAAGTAGTTGGGGTTTGGAGAGAGAAGTAAGCGAGGAAGAGTAAAGGGGGAGGGAAGAGAGGGGAGAAAGGGGGAGAGAGAGAGCGCGCGAAAGGTACAAGAGAGATGGCATGGATGGGGAGAAAGGAAAGCAAACGTAAAAAGAAGACACAGGGCCCCTTCCGCACCATCCCCCCCCCCCCATCCCTGGGCTATGTGATCTGCATTTCATGCGTTTCCTGTAAGACCGGTGCCCCTCCCCTAAAATGCTGAAAGTTCCTCGCATCAGAATACGTCGACGTTCACCTCCTGCATTGATTTGATTAATTGGTAATAATTGGGAACTTTGATATCCTCATGCTCTGATTGAGGAACTGAATAGGACGGATAAAATAGGTAATTTACACCTTATACAAAGGAATTGAAATGCGTTAATGAGAATTATACCAGCGCTCTCATAGTTCCTATTAGTGGTTGAGTAATTTACGTCACGGTCTAAAAGCAGTGACTGAATGAAGGGATAATGACGAGGAACAAATATAGAATGATAAATGAGAGGAGAGACTCGGAGTGGAGAGAGGGGGATAAGAGATAAAAGGAAAATGGAGAACAAAAGAAGAAGAGAGAGAGAAAATAAGGGGTGTCCCTCTTTTATTTCCTCTCCCCTTTCTCCCCCATTTCTCTTCCTTTTTTTTTTCTTAGAATCGATTGGGGCGCAGTGCCCCCGTGCCTTCCCCCGCGTCGCTGGAAGTCATTACAGAACCCTAAAATAATTTCTTATATATCATTCAAGTATTTTATCATCATAGAGAAGTTATTTCAAGGGAATTCCGTGTGAACAGTTGTGCTCCACAATACTATATAGACTCATTTTTCATTGTGCATTGTCAAGTTAAATACTTGGTATCTCTTGACCTGGGACCATGATGATCCAAATTTTATTTGGGACAGTACGAAATCAAATGAAAATAAAATGTAGTGAACTCTGCCAAGACAAAAAAGTTTGTGTATAGAGAGCTTTCGCCTTCTCTAATAAATGGTTTGAAAATACAGGAATACGATATCCTTTCCAGCAAAAGACACTGTCGAAAGGCTTAAAACAGGTTTCTTATTAAAGTTGCAGGCATTATTCAACTACCTACTCTCTCTCTCTCTCTCTCTCTCTCTCTCTCTCTCTCTCTCTCTCTCTCTCCCAAGAACAGTACTTTAGGTTTTAGAGAAAATAGTGCCAAGTGTAACTGAACCTTTGGAATGACTAACACGATTTAATTTAGAAGCGTACACTATCATCGTCAAGTTTCTTGAGATATAAAAAATATTAAAAATAACAATAATTTTTAAAAAATCAAAAGTTTCTTGAGATAATGAACTGATAAAAAAGAATGGGAATGGAAGTTGTCAGATAATCAATCTAAACATTTCTCACCTGCAAAACAGACATATGCCTCTTAACAAAAATATATTAGTTTTATTTCTTATCCTACATAGTCTTCTTCATGACCTCTGAAGTGTATTGTCTGACATCCATTTCACCAATAACTTGCGAGAAATTTATTTCCTTTCACAAACAAATAACATTAGTGAATAGATAATTTTGAAGGCCGATATAATTTTCCCTATCGTCCGTTGACGAAACGTAATTTAAACATTTTTACTCCTTTCTTTCAGTTATAAGAAAAAAAAATGTGACGTACTGAAATTATAGATAGAGAGTGCATGTCACTTTCAAGGGGATAGCATGATCAACACTATTACCAATAATTCCTTTCTTTCTATACAGTTAATTGGTTTCAGATGTGGAATATAAATCATTATAATCACCCTTTGATTTCAAACGATGAGGCGAACTATCACTTCCTCGGCGATCTGAACGTATTACGCTGAAGCTTCGTAAAGATATAGTTACATGTACATCCAGATCGCCTCGAAAGTGATAGTTGGTCCATCATCTTCACCACTGGTGATAAATCATATGCTTACTACAAACCATATAGCTACCAACTCTCATATATATAACAAGTACCAAAAACTACCATATTACTTATATCAAATAAAATATATATCGAGTATAACGATACAGTTGATTAGGCCATGTAAAACTGATTCCTAGTTTCTCATCCGGATATTTTCACATTGAGGAGGAGGGTGTTCCATTATATGATATTTGATATATTTTTGTACATGAAATGCTGTTCGAACAATTTTTATACAAATTTCCTCTCTCTCTCTCTCTCTCTCTCTCTCTCTATATATATATATATATATATATATATATATATGTATGTATGTATGTATGTATGTATGTATGTATGTATGTATGTATGTGTGTACGTATGTAGGTATGTGTGTATGTATTTGATATTTCATTGATACAAGCACTTAAGAGACTCAATACAATGTGAAAATGAAGGGTATTAATGATTTTTTTTTGGTAACTTCATTGTCTAGATGTACTCAGATTAAAATTAATTTCATTTCAGAACAAAAATAACAAAATAACAAAAAATGTTGAGGCTCACTGGGAAAAGGAAGGAGGAGGGGACAAGAAACAAGGAATTATTTTCATTTTGCCTTACAACGAAGCTGGAACCTTTCCCTCTGCCCTACTCCTATTGTCTGTAACATCACACTAACTATACCAATACTTCTTTCCACTGGGGGTAATGTGATTTCTTTTCGTTCGATCTGGTATCTGTATTTTGGTGTGATTGAGATGATTAAAGCCACTACATAACTTTTAAAAATCTGAGCTGCATGGCCCTACATGCTATCAGTGTACGTGGTGTATGTAGGCCTAATATTGTGTAAATAGTGAAGCCCTGAAAAATACACTTCAAAAGCATCATCTTGTGCTTCACATCAAGCGAAAATTTGCAAGTGACCGGAAATGCACGACCTTTGCAGTGTTAGAGAAAAGCATACCCAGGTTGGTTTTGCAAAGGGCGGAATTTAGTAATAGATAATGACTCATAATAACATCTTAAATCTTCAAAACTTTTATATTGCTGGCTGTTTATTTATCCTTCTGAACATCTCTATATACGACACAGACATCAAAATTCAACCATACATTAAATCAAGTCTCCGCAAAGTTACGGAATCCCTTTAAGGTATAATAAGCGAGTAGCACAAACGAAGTGCGAAAACGAATAAACGGAATATGCGCTTGGCACCGTGGGCAGAGAAATCCACCTGTTACTTCCGATTAACCTGCGAAATAGATTTTTCTTTCGCTTTTTTTTAAATTTGTGATTCTGAAAAACGTTCAGGAATCACCATTTGAATCAGACAGCGATAACGAGCCTGGATGGACGGAAGGCGATAGAACTGTTCGCTGAGTAGCAGTCAAGGCCATATCTACACATGTACACCTTTGGTGAATGAAAAAAAAAACAATATTTCGAGGCTTAATTGGATATCAGTTCGGTTCAACAGATATTCATTAACTAGAGTTGCAAATTATATCACAGAGATTGGTATCAGTGCTTATTGTCACGATAGCACCATTTCGCAATTTGGAAACCTGCATGCGGTCGACTTAATTGCTAAACGATTCGGTCTGTTCTCTTTTTTTTTTTTTTTTTTTTTCTTTCTTTGGGGGAACATCTAAATTGTGAAATTTATATGTGTTTAATCTTGTTATCATTTTTCCCCGTTTTGTATTTATTCATTTAGTTGTTCATTTGTTTTTATCTTTTTGCATACTATTACTATCGGTATGATAACGCCTCAAGGGAGTAATGTATACAACTGCATGAAATAGTTCCAAGTAAGTTTGTGAATATCATCGAATATAACTTGGCTTATTCAAGCCAGTCGCATCAAATAAACGTAGATGATCTTAAATATATATCATGTTAGTCACAACAAAGCTTGTGATCTCAACATTAATCTTCCCAAACATTCTTTACGAAGAAAGAGATAATCCTATAATAAGCTCTCATTCTCGACAACTTCATAGCTCTTTTCTTGCGTCGCACCATTCTTGAAAAAAAGAAACAAATCGGATTTAGCCTAAAAATGAGAAAAAGGATGAATACGTTCATGTTTTCCTTATTTTCCTTCCATCTTTATAGATTGTAAGGTTTTAAAGTATCATCAATCAAACTTGATCCTATTAGATTCAGATAGGATTTTAGTGAGGAAAAAACCACGCAGCTTCCACAAACTTTTTGCTGAGGCATATACCCTTGTCACTATACTGCTAGTCATGCTAGTCATGCTAGTCATTCTATTGGATGTTCCTTGATCTGAGTATAATTGTAATCTTTTACAAAGATGGAGATCAAGGGATGCGCCGAATTAGAAGGTGGAAAGAAATAATTCGTTTTTCAACGAGTTGTTATATAGCTCTTTTACGACACTTGATTTTACTCCATAGATCTGGAGGAAAAAAAAAACGATAAGTGAATGGCTTAACGCTTTCGCTCACGAAGCCTTCGTATATCTTTTTTTTTTTACACGGAAATTTATTGTTGTGAATATCTCTTGATACTTGATCTTCGATATTTTTTTTTTAAATTTGAACTAAAATTTATAGTACATGCGTTGAGTATACAGGTCAAAGAAACCATCTACAAGTAGTACAATCAACTGAACTCGAATACCATAGGGCATTGAAATCTCCCCACAGGTATAGCTTTGCTGCGTACATAGGATATGACCGCATGAATGCGAGGTTACCTTTCTTTTAATCAGGCTCAATTTTCCAGTCATCAGTTCAAATCCGGACGTTTATTAGCCTGTTTAATGTCTAGAGCGTCGTTTGTCATTCTTCATGAAGCAGGATCAATTTAAGAGCAGGCGTCCGCTCCAGCCGTGGAACTCGAAATCATGCTTGGATATAACAATGAGTAAAGAATCGAATCACTTTATTTCTATAGTTGTCACCAAGATACGAGTATTTGGGGAGAAGAGAACCTGGGATGGATGCGAAATGACGGGCGATGCTCAAAGGCAAGATGGTTACAATTATTGTAAACTCAAATATATTTCCATTCTGCCACACAGTCAAACCTATATATATATATAGACCGATTGCACAAGATCGTCCAACTTTGCCCAGAGAGGGGTATGAAATAATTTATAAGCAAGTTATTTTTAAGAACAGGCTTTCTTCCACATGTTTCAGTGGAAGTGAATGTAAAACACTACTCCTATTGAAAGACAAAATGTGATCTAAAAAAGACAGCTAATCTTTTATAGAGGTGGCCACTAGACCAGGTTCCCCCCCTCTCTCTCTCTCTCTCTCTCTCTCTCTCTCTCCCTCCCTCCCTCTATCTATCTATCTGTCTATCTATTTATCTATCTATCTATTTATATTTCTCTTTACAATAATATGCCTCTCCCCATATCTTCCATCTCCTCCTCCTCCTCCTTCGAATATCACGACCACTACACGTAGATGGAAGTGCAGCATCATTTATATGCACTTGATAATATTGCACTCTCGCCATGTAACTCACCACTATACATGAATAACTTCAGAAAGCTTTGTCATACATGTTCATTTATTCATTTATTTTTATTCTTTCTTCTTTTTTTTTTTGTATTTTTATACAGGGTAGCCCCATCAGTAGTAAAATACTGTTATTCTTGGGGGCCCTGTATAACATTAATCAACACAAAATTGCATACATACAATGAAACAATCATTGTAAAAAAAGATGGCTTTTTCAGGGGAAATAAATTGAAGAAATGAATTTGACGAAATAACTACTGCAACCTTTTAGTTTGCAAACCTAGATTTAAAAAAAAAGAAAGCTAATTGAATCATTCATGACATAACTGCCACAGAGTAAGTTATAGCTGCAGATTACATCATAGCAATAAATCAAAAGAAAAATCCACATAGACATGTAGATTTAATTTAATTTTCCACTTTAAATTCCTTAGATTAGAAATTTATATGAAAAGATTGTGATTAAGAAGGAATCTAGCATTTGGCTAAAAACTCAGTCATTTTAAATCAAAATTTTTAACTGAATAATTTTGGATTCGTCCATAATCACAATCTCTTTAGATTAATTTCTAAAATAAGGAATGTAGAGTGTAGTTTTCATCATCCAGCATTCCATTTTGAGAGGCGAATGAGATAAAGACAAATGCATTCAAATAAAGCTGACACTTTTCCCTTCACAAATTCAGGAGGAATACCTCAGCCTGAGGCTTGTCAGTGTGATAACCCTGCCATACCAGCGGGATCGATTACAGACCTAACCCCAAAGTTACATTTCCCTAGCTACATTATCCTAATAATCATTGGCGTAGCCAGGATTATTCAACAGAGGTACAAAACATGAAGGATCTAAGCGAAGGAACATAGAGACTGAGGGGGGACCAAGGGTCCAAGGATGTGGGAGGGGTCATAGGTATAGTTATGTAGTAAAGGGGTATCCTTTTTTTCAAGGAGATGAAGAAGGGGCGATGGTCCCCTTGTGCTCCCGCTGTCTACGCCAGTGCCAATAATAAGCCAATAATCGGTTGGTGTGTGGTAAGTTTGGCGGTGTAACTGAGCCATAAGTCACGACACAAGCACTACTAGGTTAATATCCATGCCCTTGCTCTTTGACCTACCTTTGGGCTTCAAGATCAAGTTTACAACGGCCACATTGATACCCTCACCTAACAATATAACAATATCTCAACCAGGTTGCTCTTTCCAAACGGCCTCCTTGTAACGGCAGGGACAAACACGAACCTCTTTTTTACGACGGTTCATCTCAGCCACTTTAAAGTTCTACACAAATTGTTCTCACACAAACCTTCCTGTTGGTAGATTACCACTATCGATGAAAATAAAAAAATATGGTTTCCTAACATTTATTCCAAATTTCAACGACGTTACAGGATCAGCCTATAATGATCGGCCCCAACCATCAAGGTTTTCTGCATCGGGATGGCAGGACCATTCTCTCTCACACGGGCCTACTGTTTTAAACTCTAATTATTCCCATGAATCCCCTGTCTATGACATTCGATTTGGTGATTTTTCTTGAGACATAGCACGTGTATGGTCAGCTCCTACACAGATGCTGTCCAGGTCAAATTGAAATTATTCTGTTTAATGTCTGTGAATTCTAAATAGATTTGGATAACGGTGCTTTGGGGTGACGCAACAGGAGGTAATTGCGATCCTTATGTGATTTCTTTTGGTCAATTAGCAATGACTGTTTAGCCTGCAATAATCTATATAACCTTCGCAATCTAAATAGGTATAACCTTTGAAACCAACAGCCTATATGGTGGAGAATTCTACAGAGACATAAAAGTTTGCATGATTATTTAGTTATATCATCAGCCGCCATTACTGCATTCCTTTCTATTCATATAAGCACCTCATTTTAATGCATGTCTTGCCTTCATCGTTTCAGAACATCCGAGAATGCATCGAGTGAAATGTAAAAAAAAAAAAAAAACTAAATGGACGCCTGTCTTCATAAAAAAGCAAAGTCAGTTACGATTATTGCAACATTGGGGAACGTGCTTTCATATGTAAAAGAAAGACAAAGACTAAGAAAAGGAATATGAAAAAATATACAAGCTGTAGAAAAAGCAACACAAAAACAAACAAATAAATCATTACCGAAATAGAAGGAGGAAATTTGCTTTTCTTTTCCCAAGCATCCAAAGGGTTGCTATAATTATGTGAGATGGCGCCGATTTCATGTGATAGTACCGCTATAAGTGAGATGGCGCCGATTTCACGTGATAGCACCGCTATAAGTGAGTGGCGTCGTTTTCGTGTGATAGCCCCGTTACATGTGAGGTGGCGCCGATTTCATGTGATCATGGTGATAGCACCGTTATATTTAAGATGGTGCTGCGCAGATTTCAAGTAAAGAACCGACAGCGCCTTTGGTGCTATGAAAAAATAAAGAAGGCGCGCGCCCCTACGCCACTCGTTTGAATCTGTCAATGGAATTGTCAGAATTGTCGGGGTATAATCATTGATTCTTTTTAAAGGAACTTCTAGGAATGATAGGTTGTTGTGTATCAAGTAATTCTAACAGAAACGATTCGCAATTTTGTATTTTCCAAGATGTTTGAATTTGCTTAGGTTATCATACACTTATCCCACACAAAACTAGCATGGTATGAATATCAGATGCTGTTATTCATGCGTGGGCAACTGGAGATATGTGGAGCACATAAATGAACTTAAATGAATCAACAAAATGAAATTATGACAATTTTTCCAGTTTGTGCTCCTATTCACCTTTTTGTTGTTGTTGTTGCCGTTCTTTTTTTTCGAACCTTATGGAATCATTTCTTTCTTTCATTCATTCTTTTTTCTCGCTTCGTTTAGAGGGATGGACACGACTGCACATTACCAGTATTTTCTCTCAGGGCATTTCACATGGTTCAGTTCAGTTCAGTTCATTCAGTTCATTTCATTTCCAGCAAAACAATTCACAACAATTTCGAGAAATGATCAAACCATTGTAGGCGTACAATTGATTTTAAAGAGTCAACAACGTTTTAAAATGATTTTATTTGTCGACTAGCAAAATGGAATTAAAACGGGGTTATATTTTAGGATTGACGCGCCAAACAGTTGTGTTGTCCGGGTATGGTAATACATTTTTTACCATATTTACGGAAGCTTAAATTGCCCCGAGAAGACGAGTTGTGCAACTTGCCAAGGCATCTTATTTAAGACATGAAGGCGAGAATGTGTCCAGATGCAACGGGGTTGCAACTCGCCAAGGCACTTTACTACGAGAAGGTGAGCAGGCGACTAGTTGCAACTCGCCAGGACATGAAGGCGAAGTCGCCTTCTCGCTTTCTTTTACCAAACAAGGCGCCTACTTAGCGAGTTGCCACCCCGTGGCAAGTAGTCGTCTTCTTACCTTCATGTCCTAAGCCAAGCGCCTTGGCGAGTTGCAATAAGTCGCCTTCTCGCCTTCATGTCCTTAACAAGGCGCCTTGGCGAGTTGCATAAGTCGCCTTCTCGGGGCACCTTAGCGCGCAAGGAAGGCGCGTAGTTGGGGTAAACAACGGAGCTAGAGAAGCTTGACTGTAGTCGTGGTTTTCATCGATGATGGACGCCGTGTTCTTTGAATGTTTTCAAACAGAAATATGGCGCCATACTAATGTTGTAAATCATCATAATCCTCATTATCTCATCATAATCGACATTCTGACAACTCATTGCACTTTATTTTCCTCTTCACTTATGTCTTCTCCACTAAGTTAGGTTATATTCAGGGCCCCGTTTCATAATACTTGTTATCAGTAACAACTGCAACATTTTTTCTAGGACAAATTTGCTCTCAGCCAATCAGATGCAAGGATTTCAGTAGCTTATAACAGTTATTGCAACTTGACATTGATAACAAGTTTTATCAAACGGAGCCCTGCTTCTATTTTCTTTAGTTTGTTCATAGGGAATACCTTGGTACAGTTTAGCTCCAATAGATGCAAAGAATATTTCCTATGTATTCAGTCAATGAGGCGCGGTATGGTTATCTTTGGAGGTGTTTTAAACATATATGTATATATATGTGGTGCCACACAGATAATGTGAATCATTATCGTCATCGTCATTACTTTCATCATAATCAACATTCTACTCATGTACCTTGTCCTGAATAGAAGGAGATGAAGTGTTATTGACCAATTTCACAACGCAAGAGGGCAGCAGACTGGTTCGACACAGTTCGACATACTGCGGTGGGCGCTCCAACTTTTATAGTACACAAGTCAATAGCGCGTTATGTACATTCGTTCGATTTTTTGTCTATTTTGACCCATATATGCAGATTTATTTTAATATTTGCAATGAGAAATTATCAGCGAAGTTCAGGTCGCAGCTGTGCAGTGCTTAAATGCCACAAGAATTAGAGAAAAATTAAAAATTGGAAGCTAACCGAGTGCGAAATTCACTCGCTTTTGACTCATGAAGCCTGTTTGTGTGAGAAGCCGTACTGCCTACACAGGTTTCCGTAAGCAATGTGAAGGAATTCGTCGCCAGTGGGTAAAAACATCAACAGAAAGGACTTTGAAGTCAAGAAACATTATCATTATGTACTTTGGCGTAAAATTTAATGAGTGAAAACATGACTTTGTAAACAGGGTAAGATTTAGGGCTCCCGTTTACGACGGCTTATATGCTGCGATCGAACTTTTACTGACAAAACTAAGCTGAAAAACCATAGAAAGTACAAAAATACATCATACCTTCATCCGTCAGATATGACCATTGTCTTACCTCATCTACCCATGAATCCATGCTTTATTTTAGTGATCTAGAATAAAGTAAATGGAACAATATTGGGGCATATCTTATATCTTACATTCATTTTGTACACAGAGCCAATCGCGGTCAGCGTGCTTGCCCACCGCAGCAATGGCGTCGCCGATAGAGGGGCAAATACATAAACCGGAGGTGAAATTGGTCTTATGTTTACAATTGTACGCCTATCTACTTTAAGGTCGACTTACTTTAAACCCTTAAACCAAATAATTCTCCTTATTTTGGAAGTTTCCTCCACATCGCAAAACCGACTCCCACCGAGTCATCCAAACCGATTGTTTTTGGACCTTTGATTTGATAAAGGAAATTGTAAATAACTTTTAGATTTTTATACAAAATTACAAATCAATCAACTTCACATGAATGTGACTGCTACTAAAATTTCACGTTTCAACTTAAGGTTACAAATTAATGTTCATGTAATATTTGTTGGCGAATAGAGTTAGAGATTTTAAGAAGAAAAAAATATATACACAATAAATCGTTATGATAGTTTCACATTTCCTTAAACAAGTGAAACTCCATGATGGTCTCGCCATCTGTATTGCAACTTTGTACAAAAATGTTGGAGTCTTCCTTATTTTGTAACAAAACAGACTTCGTCTTCCTTATGTTCTAACAAAATAGAGTTCGTCTTCCTTAATTTCATAACAAAATAAGAATCTGTTACAGAATAAAATCAGTCTTACACTTTATTTTACAAAATTGTCTGTTACATTTAATTTTGTAGCGAAACGGAATACTGTTCATGAATTCTGTTACAAAATACAGTTTTGAGTGAATTTTGTCACAGATTAGTGTAGGTTTTGGACCCGGAATAACCTACATAATACTTGGCGCCCCATAGGCGTATACCTTGTCCTGATGAGTGATGACTGTGATGGAACTGAAAGATCACAGGTGAAAGGTCGACAGTGCACAGCCAGCACCTTGGGGATACGGACACAGTTTTAAATGTGTGGTCTTTGACTTTCTTTCCTATCTGCAATGTGGGCCATTTTTATACAGTGAAACGGTCACACACCTTATGTGCTCTCATTCAAAAACATTACCTCCTGTCTTTTGGGTTTAAGATTGTTAGTTAAATTCCAAAATGATAGACTTCTCCTACAAAGTAAGTTAGTGTTGTACTATATTGTTTTGTATTGTATGTATCAATATGTATTGTATGTATTAATATGAACAATATTCTATTGTTTTTTATCGTTAAGTTAAACAAAGTTACATAAAGAAAAGGATTTGTTGAATCAGCTTTTGTTCAGGTTTTGAGTCACACACGTTACTGAGAAACAGTGATAATGGCCCAGGTTACACCTCGAGACCGACACGAGACCGAAACTAGACCGACAACTTAACGAAACAAAAAAAAATTATCCCATATGGCAAAAAAAAAAAGTCGGTCTGGAGTCGTTTTAGGGTTGCTTTGGAGTCGTTCTAGGGTCGGTTTGAAGTCACTCTAGGGTCGGTTTGGAGTCGCTCTTAGGTCGGTGTTGAGGGGTCGCTCTGCGCCCTGTGGCTGTTTAGAGTCGATTTAAGATCGGTTTGGAGTCGCTCTGTGGTTGGTTAGGAGTCGATCTAGGCCAGGATCGGTTTGGAGTTGCTCTGTAGTCAGTTTTGGAGTCAATCTAGGGTCGATGTGAAGCCGTTTTGGGGTCTGTGATGGAGCCATCCTATAGGCATGATAGGGGCGGTGTGGAGTCGTTCTATGGTCAGTTAGGAGTCGTTCTGGGTCGGTTTGGAGTCGCTCTGTGGTTGGTTTGGAGTCGATCTAGGGTCGGCTTTTAGCTGTGTGACTAAGGCCACAATGCGTGGTCTTGGCCGTATACTCACTGAAATTTCTTCACTAAAATACGCTTGTCACAACCTATCACAAACTAGCATATAGGCCTCTTTCCATTCCGTGGTTCAGCAGCGAAATTATTGCCTTTATCATCCTGTGATAAAGAATGAACTGTTGGCCTTGACTAAATATCTGTCTCTCAACTCAACCACACTGATCATTCATTTGTGATGATTTTACATTGAAAACGTTTTCAATTAAACTTTTGAAAAACACATATTGACATCGTTCCGAATGGGCATTGAGAATCAAGGCCATTTTAATGATATCAGTGGAGTGAAACTCTTCTGAATTTTCTATTAGTTACAATTCTATGGCATTTGCCCTGTCACATGATTGGAAGATTCTTTTGGTGAAATTTTATTCCCTATACTCCCACCAAAGACATGGACCAGGGGGTGTTTCATAAAGCTGTTCGTAAGTTACGAATGACATTACGAAGGACAGGAACATGTTCTTGGGTGCTAATCAGATTCTCATTCATTTACATGTAGCATAAGAAGGTATCACCAGTCTTGCGTAAAGTCGTTCGTGACTTACGAACAGCTTTGTGAAACACCCCCAGACTGACAACAGGCATATTGAAACAAAACCGAACCCTGTATAACCAAGAATTGTGTGGATGAGGAGATGTGGAATCGTTTTTGCGGCTCGAATTTGGTATTTAAGATGAATACTATTTATTGGTAGTCATAATTTTCTTACACTCAAGGACGGGTTTTCATCCAAGAATCCACGTCCTTAAGCGAGAATCTCGAAATGTGAAATCATACCTTTAACATAAGGTCGACCTTTATCAATCATGGCAATATCATTGACACCAATGAAAGATGGCAGTGGAATGGATCGGAGACTGTTCTAGTTTCTTAGGGGTAAAATGACCCCCATGAAGACCTGGCAGCCGTGCGAGTTCCATGTTTACACATACCATTCTCCAATTCCTTCACAAATGATGAGTATTACATGTGGAATGGACCATTTCGAGACTGAAATCACGCATTATCAAGCACAAAAAATAATAATAACCTGCTTGGTCATGCAATTTCAGAATGATTTTGATTTATGGGGTTGCTTGTTTATTTTATTCCTTTGTAAATAGAATACTACCGCACTACAAATAACGCTGTTGTATCAATAATACTTGATTTATTACATGTATTATGAACCTATGCTCTAGCATGTACCTCTTTCAAGAATTTACGAGAAGCGTGTATAACATTCCTATTCCGTAAGGGGTAGAACCTGAGATAGCGGCACTGTGAAAAAATAAATAAATAAACAAAAATAAGTACCTTTGTAACAATGATACAAGGGGAGTGTTTTATAAAACTGTTCGTAAAGTTACAAATGACTTTACGAACGACTTGAATATGCAGAGCCAAATGGGATTCTCAGTCATTATCAATCGCATCAGTGAAAAGTACAATATGCAGACGTAGATTTTTGTTTACAAACATTTTTTATTGGGAAGTATATTTTTTGCCACAATTTAATTGAGATAATCGAAAAGGCAGAGACACTTTGTTAAAACGTCAGGACAAACTTTAGGTATTCCATTTATATTCAAGTCGATCGTACAGTCATGCGTAACTTTACGAACAGCTTTATGAAACACCCCAAGGGCGTAGATAGCGGGGGGGGGAGTCGAGAGTATGCATCCCCCTTTTTTTAAAAAAGGGCTTATATGAATGTGCATATAAACATATAATACCTATGGGCGAATCACCCCCCCCCCCCCCTCCAGTAATGAGGACCTGTCTACGCCAATGAATGATACACCACGTTGATCTGATGGTATATCATCAAATATTATCGTAGCTGTACCATGGGTATATTGTGGTACTTTTCTGCAAGATGGTTGGGAACTGGCAGATTTGGTCAATCCTGGATTTAATTTTTTTTTTTTTCTGAGTACCACACTTCTTTACACTTTTCATATTTTCTTTCCTAATTTCTCTGTTCGTAACAGAAGATGAATCAATTTTACTTCAATTCCATTTCGATGTCCATAAATAGATAACAGTGTATATATCAGAGAATATCTACATCTCTCTCTCTCTCTCTCTCTCTCCTCTCTCTCTCTCTCTCTCTCTCTCTTTGTCTGTCTTCATCCTGTTATGTCCATGGGTTTACTACAATACCATATGTTAAGCCACATTCCTAATTGCATGCAGATTTCCTACACACAATACAAATAATTAACTTTCGACGGAAACCCATTTCAATGGTACAATAGCAACTGACGAAACTACATGGTTTGAGTGAAAACGCTGAAGACAGACGATGAGCTGATTCCCACACGCAGGCCCTTTCAAAATTTATCAATCGACGTCATAGTGGGCTTTTTCTCTTTTTACGTCATGAAAAAGCTACACATTGCTTATAATTATCTTTTTAAAATTCTTTTACAAGTCTTTTATGACAGTTAGAACTGTCTCGTCATAAAGCTATCCCATAACAAGACTTAAATACTTTAACATGTTTAAGGAATCTCGCCACTTTTCTCAACATATCGCTGATTTTATATTCATTTGATGAAACATGTACAAGGAGGATTCTAGATCTAAATGACTTTTAATATGCCGTTCATTGAACTTTTATGCGTCCTCCGAACCGAATCCAGTACAGTACTCTGCGAAAACATAATTTTGGTGACTTAGGTAATAAAAACATTTGTTAATACCCTTCATTCAGTTTCCCAAATATAATGTCGAAGCTTTGTTATGCATGCCTTTATAAATATGCTTTGCAAGAAGAGATCTATTACCTGATTACGGTGATCTTCCTTTTTTACCCGCAATCTCCTGTAAGCACCGTAACTTCTATTCCTATATATTGTTTCTTTACCAAGATGTCCCCAACACAAGCTCCGTGCTCTATAATATTCTATACATTTTTTTACTGTATCATAATCCTTTTGTATCTACATATATGTCACTTCAAATTTTATTAGGCTAAGAATAAAGTTTGATAAATGTGAAAATTACTGGGAGAAATGTTAATGTTACTTTGGAGACATTAACAGTGAAATAATAACATGGTATGAACAAATATTGCGAAGAAAGTACCGTATAGAGATCATTATGCAAATTAAGGTTTATAAAATTCATTAAAGTTACCAATATTCAATTAATCTGATAAATTTTAAATAAGGATGTGGTGAAAAGAGATGTTTGCGTTTTCGAGTATGCGTGTCCTCGCGAGCGTTGTGCGTGTGTGGAAAATGTTTTTCGTTGGAATTAACAACTAATATTCTTTGGGGAAAACCTGCAATTCGCTTATTCAAATCAAAGAAGTGCATTGATATATTTAGCTGGGGTTAAACTGCTTTTGTTCCTAAAACAAAACTGAAATCAATTTTGAATGACTCGTAAAGTAAGCAGTAGAATTGCAAAGAAGGGTGTGATAAAATAACATAATTTCCGACAAACTATTAACATACAATTCAAATGAAAGTAGTTACCGAAGTAGCTGTAGTAACATACACAATGAATGCTTTCAGTTACACTTTAACATGCTTAACTTGTCTACACTCTTTTTTTCCTTAGTATCAAATTATCAGAAAGAAATTTGTACTGCAAACGAAGGTTTTATTATAGTAGTATAGTAAGCGATGGTAAGATAACTCACTTATAATTATAGAATCAGGTAACGGATAATACATGTATTTCAGCCATGATGACGACCAACAGTATTTCTTGTAAAGGAGTAGTAATAATGATAAGTAGAAGAAGAAGAAGAAGAAGAAGAAGAAGAAGAAGAAGAAAATAAGAAAAAGAAGAAGAAGTAAAAAAAAAAAAGAGAGAGAGAGAGAAAGGAAGAAAAAGAAAGAAAGGAAGAAAGAAAGGTCACTATCATAGCTATGGAGAAGAAGGAAAAAAAAAACACTCTTAAAAATGCGGGGTCAGATTGACCCGGAATAGAGTCTGTTGGATCCACACTCGGTTCCGGGTCAGAAAAATGACCTGGAATAAGGTCAGATGTAACCCAGAAGCAAATCTTCATGCCCCTATTCCAGGTCACTTTTCTGACCCGGCATGGAGTGTGGCCTAACGGACTCTTTTCCGGGTTAATCTGACCCCACATTTTCTAAGAGTGTATTCTTGACTGACAGTTTAATGCTAAATGCAATTTCTTATTGCCCACAGAGTCAATCAAAATATAGCACAATTCAGTGCTTCATTGTTTACAAATTAAAGTGCTGATATAGATGTAGGTTACACAGTCTGGAAGAGTACTTCTTTCCGGTTATTTTCATACCATTTTTGTGAACCATTTTTCATGACTGAATAAACATGGGGCAAATAAAGAGATAACTACTGTGAAGCAGTGCAAAGGAAACTGATGTTTATAATTTGGGTTATTGGCAAGTATAAGCTGGAACTTGCAAGTTGCGGTAAGTATGGAGCCCGTGTGTTTGTGTGTGTGTCTGGAGGGGGTGGTTGTAATTAAATTCTTACAGATGTGCACAAATATAAATATTTAAGTCTGGGACCGACCTTTAACGTCATAAATTCGATAGAAGTGGCTAGGTTCGAACCAGGGTCCGATCACCGAATTCTATCATTCGTCAATGGCCACGAATAGGCATTCCCAGTGTGTGACATTCGTGAAAGAGAAATAACTGAAAAATGTTTCAATTTCATCAATTCACTCTGTATATGCATGTATTACTATTAAACATATCTGAATGTATACATGTTTGTGGAAATCTATGCACTTTCAATGTGGGTCACTCCCAGGTGCTGCCCCTAGGTTTTTCTTTTTATCTGTACAGGTTACATGTAACTTAGAAGGAAACGTGGAATGGGCATGTAGAGCCAATTATGAGATTGGGGCCGCTGAAATGTCAAAATTATTGACGTACAAACTCCAACCTAATCTTTCGGAAAATAATCGTTTCGACGGCGAAAATAATCAGTTCGGATGGAATCGTCAGGAGGATTGCGATGATAATCAGAAGAGCAGCATCTTCTTAGAAAGATGATGAGGAATGAGGTACTGATCATCTCGTTACCATGGCAACAATCCAGTCCCGATCAAGTCATATTTGTATTTATGAATATACTTTTATCATAAAAAGGAACTCCCCTATCCAAACGTTTCTCATTCATATTTCCCTTCCCCCTATTTCTCTCTCTCTCTCTTTCTCTTTCCCTCTCTCACTTTGTCTCTAATTTTCTGCATTCTGCCTCGATGATAACCCAGTCCAAAAGTTGTGTTTGAATATAATGTTATTGCATTGAATACTGTTCATGAAATATCTTCATCAATTCAGTTACAGCTCTCTCTCTCTCTCTCTCTCTCTCTCTCTCTCTCTCTCTCTCTCCCTCTCACAAGCTATTCGCTAAAAGGATACAGTGCTGGCATATTTCAACCCAGTATTTCATCAGCACAAAATTATAATAATATCCTGATATTGGTTAAAACTGACCAATATTTATAATTAGAATGCTTGTTATATGTCCAGCCGCGATCTTTATTATTTCAACCCTTTCAAACAGGATTTCGGTCAGATTTGATTACCATCCCACATCCTAATGACATGCCGACTTATCAGGTATACTGCCAAACCAAAATCGCTGTCAATAAACTGAACTATACTATATTTTTACATCCTGACCTGACCTTTACGGTTCAAGTTCATGCAAGGTTTCAGAATGAGGTCGGCCATGGTCCTAAAAACAAAGGAAATTCATCTCTGTTCGATTTTATCGGCGGCCTTCGAAACTCATAATCTGAATCATTACAACTTGCAGCATAATAGAGTGTACACTCTCAAAACACTGGTAAAAAAATAGAAGGTTGGTTAATATATGAACCGATCAACTGTTGGTTAAAAGAAATCTCCATTCGTTTTACACGCAATTTTCTTTTAACCAACAGTTGGTCGGTTCATATATTAACCAACCTTATATATTTTTACCAGTGTTTTGAGAGTTTATTCTTATTCATAATTTTATAGTTACATGCCATAATGATTTCTTGCCCTGGTAGTTTTACTTCTTCTTCATCATATAGACATCCATATATTATGCGCTTTAAAAACCATGCCTTTTAAGGCGCATAATAATATGGATGTCTAATTCAATATGCATCATTTATTGCATTAATGTCAGTTTGTGTATTTTGATCATGTAAAAAGAAACTTACCCCTTAATCTCACTGAAACAAACCCGAATTTTAAAGAGGGAATTGAAACTGTGAGCGTTGTTGCTTCATAATCAGTCATTTTCCTATCTATAGGATAATGATCAGTTCTATACGATCATGACGATATGAAACTTTGTCTTATGTCCATATATTTCCAGGGCGGTTTCACATATTTTTTACCATCTTGTTTTACTATGAATTATTTCAATTCTACACATACTACACATACTGTGCCCATTTTTGGTTGTGTCATATTTGTCGATTGTCGTTTGATGCCGAAATGTTTTAAGGGAAAATAAGCACTAAAGTCTTAAATTGGCAACGTAATGGAAAGTTCAGAATCATTATTTTCTATACAAATTGGTGACCTTTAAACTTCTCAATGAACATTCTGTCAATTTATATTTGTTTCAGATACACGATTTTATATATCTAACATGCAACAATAAAATAAAAAAGGTGTTCCAAATTTGAAGAAGAAAAAAAGCTGATCCAACCAGGCTTCATGTATAGTAGTATAACTACGTACTTAAACACCGTTATAATCCTGAGTCCTATTTGGTTCGTCAAAATAAATGGGAGAAGAACAGAACAGATTAAGTGCGCAGAATGCACACATATAAAACAGGGATCACTTAGAACGAAAACTGATAACCGTATAGTCACATCTTATGGTGTCTTCATACGAATTCATCCTCATGACATAACAAGAACACAAAGACTCTTGCAAAATCAACCTGAAGGCTAGTGAACATGTTCAATATCTTTTTTATCAACTTTTGAAATATTCGAGTACTATGACGCACTACGTAATCTGAACACGACTTCTGAGCGGCTTTATACAATGCAAAAGTGAACAATAGCCTCACCAGACATTTATGGAATCATTTTTGTGTAAATGTGTAGCTTAAATAAAGGGAATAGGGAACTTTTCAGAATTCAGATAATTCAGGACGCAGAAATTCATTAGGCGATTAAAAAAATATGTTGGAGATTTTTGTTTTGATGATATGGTTTGTTCATATTTCATTTGTAATAAATCTTTACCAAAAAATATTGGGAACTGATAAAGGATTATCCCCCACTCCAGCCCCCTCTCTCCGGCCAGTGACAAGGATCCGTTGACATCGTTTATTACGAAATCGCTGATTACGAAAAAAAAAAAGAAAAAAAAAAGAAAATATAAAGGACCAGACAGGGCGCCCCCGTTGGGCACGCAAGAATGAAGGTAGAGAGTAATAAAAATCGTGATGCATGACGAGATTAAACACATTTACAACGCTAAACACAACACCCGATTTACCCCACTTCCCATCTGCTTGTCATGCTTGTCATTTAGAAGGAGAATGCTTTTTTACTTGTGAGGGGAATAGGAGATATGATAAAGACTAAATCTCTGTAAGAATTCATGGTAGAAAGCCATAAAAGCGAGCAATAAGTAAGCATGCAGGAGTCTGAATATTATTAAACAAGCTTACAAGTAGGTTCACCAAATACGGAGATCAACCAAGCCTCGGCTTTACCTTTCAATGCAAGGTGTTTTCACAGGCGATGGGGACCCCTATCATCTCATATCTATATACAAGGACTAACGAAGAACGTATACTTTCATAGTTGCGATGTAACTAGTTACATTTCCCTGGTTGCGGGATTATTCGTAAGTATATCACAAAGGACCAAAACATGGAGTCTTGTGAGACACACATAGAAGGAAAGGAAAAATTGATAGGTAATAATATCATAGCAAGTGTTAGCAAGTGCAGAAATTACCCCCCCCCCCCCCCAAAAAAAAAAAAAAAAAAAAATAATAATAATAAAAAAAATATATATATATATATTTATTTATTATTTTATAAATATATATATATATATATGAGCACTATAGCTGAACTTAGTATAACCTCTGTACTATATACACACACATATATGTATATATGATAAATAAATAAACAAATAAATTCATCATTCTTTCTCTCTCTCTCTCTCTCTCTCTCTCTCTTTCTCTCTCTCTCAAACCTCCTTTTCTTTCAGTACAGGAAGGAGGGCATTTTCAACATCAATATCAATTTTCATTTTCTAATATAGATTTTTAGAACTTACCATTGCATCATATCCAATCATGTTCATAAAATGTGATGCGGCTGCTCCTTTATAGATGAAGAACCACATGGTCCCTTGATATTGGTCCCCTCCATCAAGGAGAAGAACATTGTCAACGCTTTGTCGTATCTCTCGCACCTTTGTGGCCCTCCTGGCCACCCCTCCGAAGCACTCCCCCGCCGCCGCCTCCTCATCCCCACACTCCGAGCCGTACTTGTTGAACTGCTCGATACGCGAGTGGACATCGTTCGTGTGAAGAATGGTGAGCTGGTAGTCCGCGCCAGTATAGGACACTCCGATGATCATTAACAGCAAAACTTGTGCTAACCATGAAATACTAGTAAGAATATCCATGTTTAAGCATCCAGAGACAGAAGCGAAGGGAAGCTAAGTACCAAGGTGGCCGGTGCATCGACTAATGAACTTGAAATCTGCAGCGGTCGAAGGAGAAGGCGACTGAAAGCTCTGAAGCAGAAAAGGGGCAGCGTGCAAGCAGCCAGCGGTGATCAAAGAGCCGTAACTCAAATCTTGTATTAAAGTTTCTCTTTCTTTGATATTATCAAATCTAATGGCACGAACCGACTTTGATTAGCAAGGCCAATAATCCAAATCATGATTTGTCTAGTCATTAACCCGCAGAAGAAAACAGGTCTATTTATCTTTTGAAGCAAACACGAGACTCTACGCTGACCGTTTCCCTATAATCGTAATACATGTACAATCATCCAATTTCAGTATTTACAGCATGTCGTCTGCTACTGTATGACCTAGATTCAAAACCAGGATAGGCGGCGCTGTGTAAGTTACGTGTTTTCTCCTAATACACTCTACAGGTGTGTCTCTTATATAGGAACTTTCGTTTTCTCTCCCTTCTCTCTCTTTATGGTTTCGTCTCCTCTCCTTTATAAAAGCGATAAAGAGGGTGTTAGAATTCAGGGTCATGCCTGTATGAATCCAGTCAATAAAATCGATTTTTAGAAAGAGCAAGGAACGCTTTTTGAGCACTGGGAGGGCATGGTTGAAAAAAAAGAGCACTCTCGAAACGGGGATTATGTAATTAACCATGCCAAATAGAAAAGGCCTTAGCACGCCTCTCGTCATTAACCCAGTCAATCGAGTAGATAAATCGAAAACCCGAATAGACTGCATTTGACTGCTGTCTATTTCTGATTGCCCCTACACACATGACTGTACGCTTATGTGAACAATGGAGATCGGCATTAAATTCATTTTAGCACCACCCATTTGATGATTTCTTCCAAAAAGCCTTTATACAAAAGTTAAAACGTTAAATGCATGTCATGCCAACACCTTATATTTCGCATATTATCTTGTTGTTGTTGTTGTTTTTCTTTATTTATTTCTTCTTCTTTTTTTCTTACCCAGTAAATACCAACGTAAAACCTGTATATTTCTGTAAGTTTATTTTTAATATGTATTATAATTATATCATGACTGTTTCGACTTCATGTATTTGTAAACTGATTGTAATTCAACCTTCGGCCGGGCTGCCATTTTCAGTTATTCTTGATAAACCATTCTACTACAACTGTATCATTCTAACTTTCTTAGACTTAAATCAGGGACAACTCCAAAATTGATTTAGAAATCAATCGTACTGATTACAATTTTTAAATCTTATTCTGGAGTTGTCCCTCGTAACAATCGACTCTGACTTATTCTTACTCTTAGATCTTTAGAGTCTCTTATCCTATTTTCTTCACCTTTTCCCTTTCTTCATTCTTTTATTTTTTTAAATCAATTCGCAATGTATATGTACTTTCAGGCGTGCCAGGCAACAGGATTCGCTTCAAGAAAGCCGCCTTCTTCCATACATTGTTTTTTTACGTCATGATATATCAATTGTACAATTTAAAAACTAAATGCAAAATCCTACCAATTCAGTGGAAGAAAATAATTCTTTTTTTTTATTAAACTGAATTGAAATAAATTTTAAATGTTTGGTTCGCTCACTTGCAGATATTGAAAGTGAACGTTGGTGGTATCAGGGAAAGTGCTATAAGAACACTTTTCCTGGTGATATTGTGCCCGTATACAGTCGTGTGAGAACATACGTCCATTACGTGTCTGTGCAAAAAAAACATGGTTTGGATAAAGTTTGTGGATACCTGATTGTAGTTTATACGACAAAATTGTTTGAAATTCCATGATAACCTCGGGCAAGTGATTATTTTCAGACTATAGGGATTTTAACAAATAATATGTTGATTATGGACAGTTATACTGTTTCAACACTTATCGAGTTCAGTACATTCTATATCTTAGATAATATTTGATCTGGTAATTCATTTGTAATTAGGGACGACTCAAAACTTAGATCACGAAGTTATAATCAATAAGACTGATTTATAAATCTATGAGATTAAGATTTTAATAAAAATTTTGGAGATGTCCAAAGAAGAAAAGAGAAGCAAGAGTTCAAGAGTTCAAGAGCTCAAGAGTTTTTTGTTGTTTTTTTTTTCATTTCCAAAAAACAAATAACAAATTTTGAAAACATCAAACATACATAACTATTCAAATATATATTTTTTTACAATGACATGACACATAATTTACATAATTTGAAATATAAAACAAAGTAAATCTACAAAAGAATATATACAGTATAAGCTCTTATGGAAATGGAGGGATCCACTAAAAAACAATGCTTGTAGAGTGTGGATCCCTCAAATAAAATGGTAAACATAACTTATGATCATTTTTTTTAATGAAATATAAGAGAAAAGGATAAGACAACACATTAAATGCAAATTTAATATTGACATTCCTATTTCATTTCGTGTTTTTTTTTTCAAAACATAAATTAATGTGAACTCATAGGCCGGAATTCACAAAGGTGGTTTAAATTAGTCCATGGTTTAGGCAAATTTTGTGGTGTAAGTGCGCTTGATATAGCGCGTACACTAAGAAAGGTCCAATGATAAACGCGCGCGTGTGGCAAAGGGCGCCTAATTAATGCTTGTTGCCATGGTTTAGACCGTTTAGACCACGGTTTATGTAAATTAATCTAAGCATGAATTTACATAAACCGTGGTCTAAACCGGTCTAAACCAAAGACGTTTTAAAGGGCGCTAGATTTACGCTTTGCCACACGCGCGCATTTATCGTTGGACCTAGTACCATAGCCTAGTACCTATCTTAGGGGGTGTTGCAAGAAAGCTGCAATCGATTGCAAGTTTCAATTGATTGTCACTGGCCAATCAAAATCATTGTTGCATGCATGTCTTCTTAAAAGGGCAGACCCTGAGCCAATCAGAATGGTTGTTTCAAAATGAGCAATTATTTGCAATTGATTGCAACCTTCTTGCAACACCCCATAAGTGTGTATGCGCTAAATCAAGCGCAATTGTACCACAAAATTTGCCTAAACCATGGATTAAATTTAAACCACCTTTGTGAATACCAGCCATACAGTTTATATACTTGCTACGACTCGTATGTCAGTTGTGAAGATACATCGAAGAATAACAAAGATTAAAACACATAAAATCTGGTATAGGACAATAATAAAAACCAACAAAGGTGAAAAAAGAACAAAACCTACTGGACAAAATGTGTACCTGAGAATGAAAAGAAGAGGGAGAGAGAGAGAGAGAGCACGATATGAAAGTAAGCATGTTGCAACGCGAGTGGCCATAATCAGAGCTACAGAAGATTTAGAGTGTAATTCTATAATTCACAATTCTGCGCACCGCGCACGAATTCGCCGGTTGAAAAACGTCGGTGGTTCAAAAATAGGCCGATAATATTATGTACAAATATCCTTCCTTCTTATTGGTAGTGTGAGTGAGCAAAATGATAGTATTTAAGTAATCAGTGAAAAACAAATGTTAGAAAACACATTTTCCGACAGATCTTCAAGTTTTCTTCAGATCCACAAGTTTGTTGACCGTTGTCTGATGATATCTGGCATGACGCTGCTTCCTCGTAGCTGGCGCTAAGACATGACAGACATACTTACTGCTTTGATTCAACATGATACATGTAGTGGACAATAAACATTGAAGGGCAATGATATTTATTCCATTTGGGCAATACATGCAGTCCGAGTGATTTGGGAGATGAGAGATGTGAGTTGGCCTAGCGGTAATGTCCGCTATGCGGTCAATAATTCTAACAACACCGCAGTTGGAATATTGAGTTGATATCTTTCGCATGGTTCAAAAATTGATTTTACCTCCAAAATATTTTTCCTTAAATAACGCTCGTTGCACTTTGTTGGTAAAGAAATGATAATTGCATTTTTAAAAATCACCACTTTGATTCCCTTTAGCACGAAAATCAGTTTAAACATCAGTGAGCTCAAGATAAGCTTTGGTCAAGTTGGTTCTCATGAAGTTGGTATACAGATACAATTTTGAAAATTAATCATCAAAACAAAATAGTTAATGAATTAATAACTTTCCTCATATTTCAATCTCAAGATAGCTCACATGGATTGTATTACTGCCTACGAGTTCATTTGCTGCTCCTTGGATTATTTTCCACGCAAACTCTACATGCTGGCTGTCCGTGATTGGACTGGACACAGCGAAACGTAGAACGTATTTCTCCTTGAACACAGATCCCGTAAGAACCACCTTTCCTGTCTTGTTGATCAGTTCTAGAAGTCTGCGATTCGCATCATTGTCCGCATTCTAAGACGAGAAAGACAACACGGAAGACAACTAAGAGATCACTGCCATCCTAACATTAGCGATAATTCGTAGATATTTGTACTGCGCACATATCCACCCCAAATGGCGCTCAAGGCCCTTAAGATGAATTATCATAAACATTATTACTAACGGATTGCCAGGAATCAATTTATACACCTGGGTAGAGCGCAGCAAAGAAGGATGAAATCTCTTGCTGAAGGAGCCAGTCATCAGTGGGAATTTAACTCACGACCCTTTGAGAGCGCGCGCTCTTACCAACTTTGCTACAACACCTCCGAGTAACAGAAGACACTTAAACAAAATCTGTCAAGGAGAAAATTACTGCTAACATCGACAGGCAGCCCTTTCAGCCTCCCCCCCCCCCCCCCCCCGCCCCATATTTCTAAAAAGGATAATATACATGGGAAATATACCTATGTGATCAACTCTTCAAATATCCAAAGTATAATAATAGGTACTGGCAGGTCCCATAAAGTAATTGTCATGCTATGCTTATTTCTTACTTTCAGTCTGAAGCATGAGTGACTGTATATGGCTTCGGAGCATAGTTCGAATCTTGCATCCTCTTTGACCAAGTTGGCGAATTCCGTGACCAAACGAGATTGCTGCAATATCATGGCAGAGAGAAAAGAAACGTGTGAACAAAATGTCTTCTTCCTTTTACACACTTCAAGGTCATCCACAACTGTACAGCGGTTTGCCAGAGGTTGTCCCACAAGTTAAAATCGGGTTTAACCTACAGTCCGTATAAATACGATCCTTATTTGGAACTGAAGGTATTGAATTCAGCGTGAAAATTACCTTCCTGATGTGGTCTTGAAGCCCTCGTACTCCAAACATTCTTATAACAAACCAAAGCTTTAGAGAACGCATCGGGCGAGTGAGATTGAAACTCCAGTGCTGGAAAATATAGATAAGATAAAACGTTTTGAAATACAATAATGATAATGAAGATGATCGATGATGGTAATACTACAACACTACTACTACCACTACTACTACTATTTCTACTGCTGCTGCTGCTCCTGCTGCTACTACCACTACTACTACTACTACTACTACCACTACTACTACTACTACCACTACTACTACTACTACTACTACTACTACTACTACTACTACTACTACTACTACTACTGCTGCTACTACTACTACTACTACTACTACTACTGCTGCTACTACTAATACTACTACTACTACTACTGCTGCTACTACTACTACTACTACTACTACTACTACTACTACTACTGCTGCTGCTGCTACTACTACTACTACTACTACTACTGCTACTACTACTACTACTACTACTACTGCTACTTCTACTATTACCATGGCCATACGCAGCGGGCTGGGGGCAGTTGAGCGGGGGGCAGTTGCCCCCCCCCCCCCCCGAAATTTTGAAAACTTACATTTTTTTACTGACAATTTTCACAAAATTCACCAAAAGTGTGCACCAAATCCTTTAATTTCACTTTAAAAAATGCAGAAGCGTCCCCATGACAAGCTCGGTCATTTCGCTCCCTTTTCTTCGAAAATTTTGTATGCATCTTGCCTTCCCCAGGAAAAAATTTCTGCGTACGGCCCTGACTATTACTACTACTACTACTGCCTCGACTACCTCAATATGCTTTGTTCTACCTGAGGGCCTTGAAGTGATATGATTATCAAAACAACATAAGCTTAACTACCACAATAAGGCACTCGTGCATTCAAGGTGTTGTACTGGTTGTAGAAGAAACCCTATAGAACCCCTTGAACCACGAACCACGTGATCCACACTTCCATGACTTATCCACAAGATCACGACACCTCTATCTCCTTACCCTGTAGTCTATGTGGGGCTTCTCCACATGATAGTCAACGCATGGAAGATCAATGGCCAATGAACTCTCGACGGTTTTCCTATCCCTGACCCATAGAACAGAACAGTTCATAGACACCAACATTGTCTTATGAGGGCCACAGTTGAAGGAGTCGGCAAGCTGCACAGACGGCGAACGGTAATTATAAAGAATATGACGGTTAAAATTCAAGTAAATTTACAGAATGTGTTACAGAATATTTTTCCTTAATATCATTACACCAGAACAGAACGGCTCCGTTCGAAGACCAACATCGCCTTCATTATTTGGGCCGCAGTCCGCAAGCTGCTTCAGTGCACAGACAGGCCAACTAAACAATATCACAACTGAAAACTTGCACGTTTGCTAGGTGCTGTATCTATTCCAGACGATCATATAGCCCTTCCTATCTGGAGGCCTTATCAGGTTTTTCTCTTTGCCCGAAAAAAGTGGCTGACAAGCTGGGGAGCTTTTCATGAAGAGTTTTGTGGGTGAATATCACCGACAAATGTTATAAGCTACTGAAAATCCTCGCATCTGATTGGCTGAAAGCAAATTAGTCAGTGAAAATCACCGACAAAACTCTTCATGAAACAATCCCCTGTTCTATGAAATAAAAGAATTACATGATATATTGTGTCCCCTACTCTTACAAAATTTTGGGGACGCGTCCCCCTGTCCCCGCCCCCCCCCCCCCCCGACGCTCATGTTTTACCTTATATACAGTATACACAGTCATCATGGTTGTATAATGCAATGTTGTTCTGACGAAGCAAATAATGGGTCTGTACCTATATAATTCTTGTCTATTTCATTTGATGTTTACTGTAATGATTTTTAACTTTTCTACCACATGTCCATTTTGGCAGGGAAAAATCGAAAATTCGATTAAAAATCTTAATCTAATGGATGTAGAAATCAATCTCACTGATTATAATTTCCTAATCTAATTTCAGATTATATTTCACAATCTCTTAGATTCGCTTAATTTCTAATCGACATGATCGAAGCAATTTGGAATGTGGAAATGTTGAAGAAGACGAGAATCAGAAATCGTTGAATGAATTAAAATAAAATCGAATTAGGGATTAGCAAGAAAGAATAGGCTAAAGAAAAGAAATAACTATAAGCAAGGTTTACCTCGATGCCTTTCATCATATATCTGAATTCAGGACAAATGAAAGCAGAACCAGCAATGGCAGCATCTACATGAACCCAGATTCCTTCATCCCGACCTGAAATATGTATTGCTGTCTAATTATCATTGCTTTTATTTGTCAGTGTAATTATTTCAAATCCTTAGATATTTTTCATTATGTGCCTATATTACTTATGTATTTCCTCTTGAAAACTTATTGTTTTTATATTTTATAATACCTTGATTCCTTATCGTTATGTTTATTGTACTATCTTTATATCTCTTTTGTAATCATCTTATATTCGTGATTTTTAATCTCATGACCATGATGTAAAACAGTTTTAATTGATCTTGTCATCCTGATTACATATGTTTGAATAAATGAATAAATTAATAAATAAAACATAAATGAGGTGACTGACGAAAGATAATCGAAAGCTTTCAATGAAGGAAGGGTAAATTAATTTGAATGGGCTCCTACTCGATATGTTTTATCCAAAAATGAGAAGAGAGGAAATGTTCCCTCCCCTACACTCTAAAATTCTTCGACACTTATTGATTATAATTTCTTAATATAATTTTGGAGTTTTCCCTAATTATAATCGCCTTCTAATCCAAGAATATAGAGTGTACGCCGCTACAAATGAGTGCATACTGCTCCACCGTACGAATTGTGTGACAGCTTTATGCAGACAGCTTGTCAAGAATTTCCCGAAAAGTTGCCCCAATATACCGCAGCATGGCTTACTACAATTTATTTGAACACTACGAACCTATCTTAAATAAAATATTAGTGGCGTAAATATTCCAAACTAAATCGTTAGCGCCGTTGACGTCACCAGCCCCCTGTAACACCAACATACTTACAAATGGGAGCCAACTCTGAGAGAGCGTCGAAAGCCATTGATGTTGTCGATCCAAGCGTAACGCCAAGCTAGTTGGATTGAAATGGGAGAGAAAAATAACTTCCAAAAACATTATAACAGAAGGGCCGAAAGAAAGGCACTTACGAATGCACAGACAGTTAGCTTGAAAAGGGGATTTGTTCATTTCGAGAAAATGTATATATTTCAAATTTTCAGCCGATGTGCGACACATACTCCGACGAAAATTGCTCCACGTCAGTTTCTTACACTAACCGAAACAACACTATACAAACCCTAACCATAACCCTCACCATAACCCTAACCCCCATCTAAATGCATACTACAACCCTGAACCTATTCGCGTTATGAAATAAAGCTGGGGCAATTGGTCCAGGAGCATGTCATGAATGTTGGATCACTATAACAGTTCGGTGACTTAGTTCTTGCATCGTCTAAATTGTTGTTAACAGTAATTTTGGCAATCAAAATTCAAGAGTATATACGAATTGACAAAAATATGTTTATGCTCCCATCTTGAGACCCAGCGGATGACTAATTTCACAAGTTACATTATTTATTCTATCAACTGGACCCTCTGAGAAAATGCCAGGGGTTATTTCACAAAGCTGTCAGTAAAGTTATGACTTAACTATGAACAGCCAAGTGGAGTGCCTAAAATTTTTCCTCTTGTTTTAACAAAGTGTGACAGTATTTCCCATAATCTTGATTAAATTGTTGGCGAAAAGTATACTTCACATTAAAAATGTTTTATTAATAATGATAATGTTAATTTCAGCTTTAGCTAATGCGATTCAATATGACTGAGAATCCCATTTGACTTTCCATATTCAACTCATTCTAAAGCCATGCCTTACTTTGCGCGCAGCTTTGTGAAACACCCGCCGGTCTCAAAATCAAAATGCTCCTGAATCAAACTATAGTAATGATAATACAATTCTGATCTCAATCTGTTAATCATTATCCACTTACAAAGATCAAAAATCCTACTCACAAAAATGGGTATCCTTCCATCTGACTTGACCTTAGCAATACCCTCAAGAAGAGCCTCTCCCCGAAGAGATCCTTTGTCATCTGTTGGTAGGATGTGGGTTCGAATCCCCGTTACAAGTCCTGAACGTTCAATACTAGAATGTGCCTAGTATCAAGAATTGCGACAATATATTCTTTGTACACGGGCGCTACATGGGGGCCGTCCCCTATGATTTTCAAGTGATAAAAAGGAGAA
>CM057160.1:27985502-27988052 GCA_029962745.1 Echinometra lucunter | reverse complement strand
AGAGGAGGAGGAGGAGGAGGAGGAGGAGGAGGAAAGGAGAGTATGCTGGAACAGAGAGCAGGATCATGCTACTATATAATAGCCCAACCTGTTTATTTAAAACGTAAATAAAGTCACCTGTGGGTCAGGGTTAAAAACCAGAAAAAAAAAAATCCCATCCCTATCAAAATACTGATGGCGCCTCCCTATCTCCGCACGACATATTTTTACCTTGATAACAAGTATCATACTGAGATTAAATTTGTCTGCTCCATTTCAATCTGGACTTGCACGCCCGATTTCACTTATCATAATGCACAAAAGATATACTCTCCTTCAATCCTCGTTACTGTTTGTTTATGTCGGTCTAATGCTATGTCTAATCTGGTTAGTAGGTCAATCAGGTCAGTAAAACCACTTTTACAAAAGCTGCAACTAAATTATGCACCATTTCATACCAAAAACGCCCCGCAATTTAGAAGAAACTGTTTTCGGCGATCATTTGCCGATCGGTTGTGAGACGGGTTGCCGATTATCCTACGAAAATTGTCGACCATCATCTCAAACTGGCTTCCGAAATGCTCTGAGAGTCATCTGACAACCTTTTACAGACTGCAGTGAACCTTCTAGAACCAGGGGAGGACTGGTCTTAGAGATTTTTCTCAACGGGCCGCATGAAATTTTTGGCTCCAGAACTGGTCGATTTGTGGCCTGAAGGCTGGTCACATCAAATTTCTCCCGAATTTTAGTCCTAGTCTACTAATTTCTACAACCTGTAATTACTCACTTCAGACCAGAGGATGCCTGATGTCGGTGATGACTTGTACATCTAGCGTGACTTAATTAGGCTCAAGGGAGCCTCACCCTGTTCAGTCGTTATTATTTTAACGCAGTGGTACTTACTTGGTCACTGGTGAAGGCAACGAACTTGGACGCAACTTCATAAGGATCTAAATCAGGGTCACTTTGGCGAAGTTTGTTGAGGGCTCGCGTCTTCGCTGCAACAAGCATCAAAATACAACTACCACTGGCACTTTCCTAGTAGTGATAGAGAGATAAAAAGGGCATTTATAAGGACTTTTGGATTTTATAATGTGTAGTTTTAGCAACTAATTATCAAACTAGCTCTGAATCATCCACACTGGGAGAGAAAAACAAATCATTTGCTTTTTACTTACACTGGCGCCGGTAGCGTGTGCTAGTTCCTAATCCTGCCAGTGTTTTTTATCATCTTTAGTAACTTATGAGGTCAAAATCTTGCTTGCAACTCATTTCATAAGAAAACGTGAATCAGTAAAGTGTGAACTGGCCGACTGGGGGAAACAACAGGTATTTATCTATTAATTAACCTGTTGACTACTGAAGATCCGGTTCCAGTAGCAAAGGGGTCAAGAATTGAATAAAGGAATGATGAATAGTAATATCTGTATCCGGGGGGGGGGGGGCACTCAGTATAATGCATGGTGGGTATGCACCGCGGAGAAGACCCCCATTTTTACACTCAAATTTCCGTTCCAAAGCATAGCATTTTTATCTTATTGAGAAAAAGAAAAAAGAAAACCGTTCCAAAGCATAGCATTTTCTTCTTATCGAGGCAAAAGAAGAAAGAAATCCGTTCCAAAGCTTCGCATGTTTTTCGTTACGCCGTTCCGGCAGCATTGATCGGCTACAATGAGCTGCATATTTTGGTGAAAAGCGGCCCGCAGGGCGCTGTCGATTATGTCCGACCATCGCCTCTGCGTGAGCGCACCCGGCGCCCGTGCAGCCGGGCTAGCTGCATGCACGTATGCCCGTTCCATATGGATACATACACACTCACACGCAGGAGAACCGTTCCAAAGACTCCCGTTTTCACAAACATTTTTGGTTCCGAAGCCCGTTCCAAAGCCCCCGTTTTTTGTCTCGCCCGTGGCACATACCTACCACTTTTGGGGTCGAGTGCCCCCCCCCCCCCCCGAGGATCTGTATAAATTAAGCTCATGTCAGTCATACTTGACACTCCCCGCTCTCCACTATTATTACACCTACTTTAGCATGGCTAATAATTGTTTCCTGCCAGGAGCCCATTTACCTCAGCTGGGTCGAGGGTGATGAATGCATCTCAATGTCTTGCCAAAGGATAATGGCGTGGCTTAGACTCTAGAGTGAATCAAGCAGTCAAGTAATCAACGGTCCGCTGACTTGTCTGCTTAAACACGACAACTCTGCAGCATTACAGTGTTTAACAAGGGAAACGCCATTGACGGTCTCGCCTGCATTAAGCAAATCGTCATTCTGAAATAGTGAAAAATTGTGGTTGAGGCAGATGAGGGGTGCTACCTCTAAGTTCCATAGACCTTTTGTGACCTGAAAGTTGTTCCACATGATCTGTGATACTTAATAAGCTTTGTGTACAAGTTTCATAAAATTGAACAAATACTTTTGGAAAGAGAGTATTTCTTAAAATGTTGACGCCGCCGTCGCATTCGGAAAAGCGGCGCCTATATCTCGCTCTAATTTTCATTGTCCCCAAATTTCAATGTCCCTGAAAGGTCGATGGAACTTAAGGGTAGCACCCCTCATGTGCCCCAA